>CBVK0100135591.1:0-14312 GCA_900067695.1 Picea abies
TATAAAATAGTATATACAAGATATATCCATTTTAAGTCTAGAGTCAAGAAGGATCAATTTCTAGGTACAAACTGTTATTATCATAAACAAAATCAAAATTCCAAAATTCCAAATTTACATTTAAAAACATTAAAAATAATATTGAATACAATTTAAATAATTGTTTATACTATACTTTAAGTAAAACATGTTATAGCATTATATAAATTACTATATATCTTGGCACAATGTTATATTATTCTATAAATTACTAAATCTCATGTTGTTGTCGATCAGACTCGTGATACATAAGCATGACTATAAATGTGAACCCGTGAATCCGCCAACCTGCCCACCTTGTCACATCTATTTCATTCTACTATATTTGTATACGTGCATTTCATTTCCTTTGGTGTAATAACTTAATATATATAGTTTTATGTGTATTTATCATGTTATAAAGGTAGGGGTGAAACTTATCAAAAGCATGCCATGTTAAAATAATAGTTTGATTATCTTCAAAATATGATAAATCTACGCAAACAAGACTCATAATTAAACTAGAAAAGAATGGTCCCAATAATATCATCTAATCTATTTTTTTGATGATTATTTTTGAAATATGGAAAATAAATGCATACAAGACAAATGGTGTAGCCTTAAAAAATTTCTAACAATGACATTTACTTCATTTGTTTGAGAAGAAGTGGAGACACAAATTAAGATGATAAATATATGCAAACAAGACTCATAATTAAACCAGAAAAAAATGGTCCCAATAATATCATATAATCTATGTTTTTTATGATCATTTTCAAAATATGGAAAAGAAATGCATACAAGCCAAATGGTGTAGCCTTAAAAAAGTTATAACAATGACATTTACTTCATTTGTTTGAGAAGAAGTGGAGACACAAATTAAGATGATAAATTTATGCAAACAAGACTCATAATTAAAACATAAAAGAATGGTCCCAATAATATCATCTAATATATTCTTTTGATGATTATTTTCAAAATATGGAAAAGAAATGAATACAAGACAAATGGTTAGCCTTAAAAAAATTCTAACAATGACATTTAATTTATTTGTTTGAGAAGAAGTGGAGACACAAATTTAGTTTTAAGAAATTAGTTATTTCATTTGTTTGACAAGTGGAGACAAAAATCTAATTTCAAAAACTATTCAATAATGTAATTTATTCTATTTGTACACAAGCATGATAATTTATATATCCAAGTTTCTATGGATTTATAAGAATTTTTATAATTAATTTAACTTAAGAAAACCAACTTCATTGTACACACATATCCAAGTTTTTATGGATTTATAATAAATTTTATAATTACTTTTACTTTAGAAAAACAACTCCATTTTAAAAACACCTTATAAATTCATTCTATGATGTACTCCAACTCCATTATACAAACACCTTATAGATTCATTCAATGATGTCCTCTCTAAGACATCGACAATGGAGATTATTGACCTTAACTAATTTGTAGAACGTTGTGTCACAAGTGATGATGATAGAACCTAATTAATCTTGATCAATTTAAAGCATTCCAAAGTATTTTTTAAATAGTAAACTTGAGTTACTTTAAGTTATAATATAATGCATTTCCACCATAAATGGTTTTCTTAAGCATATATTGACATCAAGCATGCCAAATATACTTGCCTAACACACAAAAATTTCCTATATAATACATAGCAAGACCAAAGGATTCATCTATTCTATTTTCTAACAACTGCTTTCATTAGATGAAGCGAATCGGGAAGCCACCGCGGCTAGGGTACAAACCCTAGTTGTCTCTGCTCTGGTTCTTTGACTGCAGAAGCGCGGATTCGGCTGTAGCAGACGGTCATACAACCGCGGATCGGTGTGAGCACCTCCCTTGCAGCTCTGCACACGTTTTGGAGCAGCGATCGCCATGCCTCTGCATTGTTTGTTGGTGGTTGATGCCTCTGCGATTTGGTGGACGACGTCCTACTACGATGGCCCCAAATCTGGATGCCAAGATGGAAGAAGATCCCATGGAAGCATTCAAAGCATTAATCCGCTCGACAGGACCGAAATCCAAGCCCTCTCTCTCATCTAAGTTCGTTAAGAAGAGGGAAGAGATCCCTTCGCTGGAGCTATCTCCAGAGGATCCTTGCAATCTTGCCCTTTTTCTAGCAGAAAATGCCCTCATCGGAAAGTTTACGGGGTTATGGCCTAGCCCCGAAACGGTGGAGGCATGGATGGATGATCGCTGGAAGTCCCTGATACAAGGAGAAGTCTCTTTGTGCACAGTAGGCAGGGGTTTCTTTGTCTTCAGCTTCTCAAGGACAGCGGATCGTGATCTAGTCTTCAGATCTGGACCCTATTTCATGGGGGCAAGAGGGCTGTTCTTAGCCCCCTGGACTCTTGACTTCAATCCTGGAGCCGAGATCACCGCATCCCTTGTTTGGGTTAGGTTGCCTCATCTTCCCTTGCATCTCTGGGGGGAAATCTCTCTGGAGGACATCGGCAATAAGCTAGGGTGTTTCCTGGACAGTGTGGAGCCGAAAGGGGATCAGTATACCTGTGCTCAAATTTGTGTGGAGGTTAACCTTGAGGAAGGTCTTCCAGAAGCCATTAAGCTCTCCCTAGGGGAATGGTGCCATATCCAAGAGCTGGACTATGATCAGATTCCTTTTAAGTGCCTTCGATGCCATGCTTACGGTCATTTCGCAAAAAGCTGCCCCAAAGCCTCTGAGGTGTCGGGACCATCCAAAGAAGATGAATTTCAGCCAGTCTCTAACCGACGAAGGCAGCCAAGGTGAAAGGATCCACTAACCCAGGCTCATAAGGCCACTCACCAAGCACAGACAACCCTAGAAAATAAAAACAGCTTTGATGCGTTGAAGGAAGACGAAGCCCAAGATCCAGAAACAACAGCAGTTAAGGGAAATTCTCCGGCAGATGAAAGCCTTCCATATTCCACCCCCCTAGAGTCAGAAGCAGCGAGAGAAGTTCGGGCCACAGCCCCAGAGCCCACTGCCCCTGCAGGTCTGGTTGTTTCAGTTCCCTCTAGCGGCTCTGGGGAAACTTCTGAAACTGAAGACATTCCAGTTCCGTCTCCACCACTTACTCGAGGGAGAAAGACCAACAAAGCACGCAAAGAAAAGGAGGTGGCCTCCAACATTTTTTTAGGTTCTCAGAAACAGTTGGATCCCTTCCTTAAGGGGAAAATTTCATCCTTTGTGGTTTAATGCTTTGCTTCTGTCTTCTACTGTGCTCACAGTTTGTGAGAATTTACACATGTATGCATTTTTTGTCATTTTCTTGATTTAGCTCAAGAAGCAAACAGGATTGGACTCCCAAGACATTCACAAGAAGGTTGGAAACACTTTTAGAGGTCACCAACCTTCTTCAGATTTGTAACTTTCTGATCCTGGCTTGCCAGAAAGCTGCTTAATACAGCCTAACCATTTTCGTCAAAAAAAAAAACCAAAGGATTCATATATTACAATGTTATTACCCCATGGATAAGCCTAGCAATATTTAAATTCAGTAACACAAGGTGAGCCTAAATGAAAGAGCACTTTTTTGAGAAACCTTGGGCACAAAATGACAAAAAAAAAACATTTTTGCACCCCAAACCAACTTGAGGGAGACTATGTAGGAGAAATATTGAGATGCATGTTCTTAATGAGTTTTTATTGTTAAATTTATGAGAGACATGATTTGAAACTGGGCCTATGGGTTGTGGGCCTACTGTACTTTTTCTAAGCCACTTTGATGTTCTTTCAATTTTGTAATATAATTTCTAAGAAACACAAAAAGAAAAATGTGATCCAACAAAGGAGGAAAATAAATTTGAAACAAACATATGATTAATGTATCAAACAATGCATTAACTCATTCTAAATAAGTTAGTGCATCAACCATTGATCTCAAAATTGGCCTACAATTTACTGATCTGTCTAGTAGGTTATAAGAATTCAAGTCTCCATAATACACTCATGGTAAGACTCTACAATCTTCCATCTTCTTGGTTCAACTCTCTTCACATTGATTTCTATGATTTGTATCCAAGATGGTATCACCAAATAATTGTACCAACAATTAAGTTGTTCCAGGAAAATTAACTTTTAATTTATTTTTAAGTAACTCAACAAATTAACTTTTAATTTTTTAGGTAATTTAACTTTTAGGTAGGCACTACGCTGTCACACATTTGTTGTAAAGACCCGGCTTAATTAAATACAAAATTAAAATTCAATTAACATATAATTGCATTACGTAATTTATACATTCACTTCAAAAGCATAAATATTCTGCATAAGTTAAAATCTATCTACAGCATGGAAATAACTCAACAAATCACATATAAATACCTATTCCTGATGATAATTCCCGTCGATATGGTTGTCCCTTCCCTGTTGACTTGTTGTTGTCTTGCCTAGCCCGATGAACTGACCAACACTACCCAAACTGACTATCCACCCAGCCAGCTAGGAGCAGCTTGTCCGGCTCCCTAGCTCCAGGAAACTGAAAGGAATCCTGGCCCCTGTGCACAAAACCCTGAGCAACCCGGTGCACTGTGTCAATGCCACTCACAAAATTTCACCTCCCTCTCTGCAATACTCAGAGCTCCCAAAATCCATCCCCAACTCCCGTAGAATGATCTCCCTTCCAACTCCTTCCCTTCCTTATCCCTCCTTCATCGACTCTTCCCCCTCATTAATTTCCTTATCTCCCCCTAATTAATTTCTTATCCCATTCTTTAATGCCTTATCCCCCTTTCATTAATATCTTATCCATTTCTTTAATGCCTTATCCCTTCCCGCATACGTAAAGCATTTTAATTAAACAATTTAAAATTATTAAGCCCCCCTTTAATTATTACCAATATCATTGAGTGTGATATGTAATAATTAATTAATCAAAAGTTAAAACAATTAATTAATAAATAAATAATCAATTAATATTATTAATACTAATCATTGTTTAATTAAAACCATATTAAGACAATTAATTATTTAATAAATTTTACTTAATAATCCCTAAGCATGTATTCATCTAGGGTTGTTACATACACCCATCCTTCAGGAAACTTCGTTCTGAAGTTAAGGTATCTCGTGGTACAAAGGAAAAGAAACATGGTTCACACATTCATAACAAGTAACCGACATTATTACTAAGTAAGTCAAGAAAACTCATACATACTAGTGTACATGTACAAGAATTGCATGTGTAGCTAGTATATACAATTCTCGTGCATGTACTAATAATCAAACTGTCATTGTTTAGTAATTTATGTATGCATCCAATCCAGTCAGCAAGGCTAGTCTTTTATAAAAGACAACAAACCAATCAATTGTTTGAGAAATCCTTTAATTACTTTTATCTGGTTCTACAATTTTATTTTAAACAACTGTGGTTTAGTTACATAATAATGAATATTCATATATACACATTTTTATTCATCAAAATCCACCACATGAAAGATCTCCATATAGTCTCAACTATTACTACTCATCCTTCCTCCCTAACCTACTCCCAACTCCATTCCTATCCTTCCTCTGCTAGACTATCTTGGAGCGTCAACTATATTGACCTAACTCCAAATAGAACCCGTAAGTGGAAGTGTCGCTATCTCAACCAAGCTTCCCTAGCAGGCAACTGACAGTCATCATCACACGTCTTGGGGAGTGTGAACTAGCACTGTTCTCCCATGACTTCAGGTTTCGGAGGATACACGGTGGGAAATGCCTCCACCCCTCCTAATCATAACTAGGGTCCACGCCCTACAATGGAGGATACACGGTGGGAAATTCCTCCACCCCTCCTAATAGAACTAGGGTCAACACCCTACAATGGAATATACAGTGGCACCGTGTTGCTGGAGGTTTTGTCATCGTTTATTCAGTTTTGGGCAGTGTCGTTACCTGAAATCATGCACTGATCCACATATCATAGAAATGTATCCAAACCAATATAAATTTCACATAAAATATTCATACCATAATGTTTCTTGGTTAGTGGTCTTGATATCCACTTTCATCATCATTATCCCTTGGCTATTTCATAGCCCATAACCTGCAGATTAGTCTGTAACACAAACTCATACATTTCTATGCATTATCATCATGTAATTGCATACTATCATCATTTCAATTTGGTATCCCTGTACCGATAAATTTACATCAAAGTTTTCCAATTAGCAATAGATCTCATAATATCCCATAATTCAATTTCGACACCCATTCATAAGATTATCATTTACCCAAATAGATTGCATAATATCCAACATCATCCTAATAGCATTTAAACATTCATTTAATTCACATTCTCACAATGTGTCGCATCATATGCATCATCATCAATAACATTTAATCATTCATAAAGTTTACCTTCACATAATAGATCGCATTACATACATCATAATCAAATAACATTAAAACATTCATAAAGTTCATAAATTTTAAAGTTTAAGTGTATCACTTAATAGTTTCTCTGTGACTAGAAAATAAAGTATATAGTCCTCAAGTAATCCTGGCTGTCTAAGTCAAAAAGTGGTGTTACATACACCCCACCTTTGAGAAACATGTTCTCGAGGTGGTCAAAATAGTGAGGGATAGTCTCGTCGTAGTGTCTCGGCATCTTCCCAAGTAGAAGATCCTGGCCTATACTTGTCCCACTGGACCTTAACTTGGTCTACGAGACGGTTCCTGAGATGTTAGACTCTACGGTCCAATATGCATAACGGTTCTACTGTGAGGGTTCCCACGTCCGATACATGCAATTCATTCCAATTTAGTTTATGTGATTCATCAACAACATAATGACGTAAAACAGATACATGAAATACATTATGAGTTTTATGCAAGTGGGGTGGCAGTACGAGACGATAGGCAATGGGTCCAATTTTCTCTTGGATCCTGAATGGTCCTATAAACCAAGGTGAAAACTTTGTCCCCTTTCCGAACCGTATGGTACTCTTATTAGGCCTGATATGAATGAAAACTTGGTCTCCCACTTCATAACTTCGGTCGGTCCTGCGTGCATCTGCATAGCTTTTCTGCCTATCCTGTGCTTCCTTTAATCTTTGCCTAATCTGAATCACCTGTTCCTCCATTTCTTGAATCAATTCTGGCCCAACTATTACTCGGTCTTCTAGTCTATCCCAACTCAATGGCGTTCTGCATGGCCTCCCATACAAAGCTTCGTAGGGTGGAATTCCGATGAAACTATGATAACTGTTATTGTAGGCAAACTCTACTAAAGGTAGCTACTTCTCCCATTGGGTTTGATTATCCATTACATACATCCTAAGCATGTCTTCCATGAATTTATTTACTCTCTCAGTCTGCCCATTTGTTTCAAGATGATAAGTTGTGCTTAAGTTCAACTGAGTTCCCAACGCTGACTGTAAACTTGTCCAAAACCTAGAAGTGAATCTGGAGTCCCTATCTGAAATGATCTTCTTAGGTATCCCATGCAAACGGATAACCTCGCTTACAAACACACATGCCACATCAGTGACATCGTAAGTGTCTCTAACCGGAATGAAATGAGCACTCTTGGTTAACTTATCCACTATCACAAGGATGGCATTGTGTCTATGAGATGTGAGCGGCAACCCCACAACAAAATCCATAGAGATGACTTCCCATTTGGACATAGGAACATCATGTGGTTGTAGGAGGCCTGCTGGGTGATGGTGTTTAGCTTTCACCTGTTGACACTCTAGGAATTTGGTGACGAAATGGACTACATCGCGCTTCATGCCTACCCAAAATAAGAGCTTCCTCATATCTGCGTACATCTTCACTCCCGGATGTGCACAATAAAGTGATCTATGGGCTTCCTTCAATATGATGCTTCAAATATCCCCATTCTCAGGGATGTACATCCTTCCTCGATATCTTAAGAGTCAGTCCGTTTCCAGAATAAATCCTTCATACTTTGGCTCTAACTACCTCCCGCTCTGGAGGTTTGAAGTAACCTTCAAATACCAAATGTCTCCTTGGAGTTGTTCCAACACACGTTCCCTCAGATTGACCTTTAAGGTTACCAAGGAGAAGATACGTGGTCTCCTACTCAAGGCATCTGCGACCACATTTTCCTTTCCCTTGATGTACAAAATACCAAAATCATACTCACTCATAAACTCACTCCATCGCCTTTGCCTGGCGTTCAGATCTCTTTGAGTGAAGAGATGTTTTAAACTTTGATGGTCCGTTTTGAGCTCAAAGTTTCGCCCAACATGATAGTACCTCCAAAGTTTCAGAGCTAGCATTACAGCTGCCAACTCTAAATCATGAGTCACATATAACTCTTCATGCTTCTTCAACTTCCTTGATGCATAAGCTATCTCTCCTCAATCCTGCATTAGCACGGCCCCCAACCCTTGCTTCGAGGCATCCGTGCAGACCATGAAATCCTTTTCCATATCCGGCACTCATAGGATTGGCGCACTAGTTAGTAACCTCTTAAGCTCAATGAATGCACTATCACATTCTTCTATCCATTCATACCTGACCCCCTTGTGTTGGAAAGTGGTGATGGGTTTTGCTATTTTTGAGAATACTTCCACAAATCTCCAATAATAACCCGCTAGTCCCATGAAGCTCCTCACCTCATGGGCATTTTTCGGCACTGGCCACTCCATAATGGCCTTTACCTTTTCTAGGTCCATAGAGATTCTTTTGCCGGAAATGATATGACCTAAATAGTGGATCTCTTTCTAGAAGAAGGAACACTTCGACAACTTCCCATACAATTTATTCTCTCTAAGGTAGGACAACACTATTCGTAAGTGTTCCTCGTGTTCTCTTTCATTCTTGGAATAGATGAGGATGTCATCTAAAAATACTCAAGTACAAAATGGTCTAAGTACTTTCGGAATACACCGTTCATGAGCTCATGAATACTACTGGCGCATGGGTCAATCCAAAAGTTACTACAACAAACTCGTAATGTCCAAACCGAGTTCAGAAGGTCGTTTTTGGGATATCACCTTCCTTAATCCTTAACTGATGATACCCTGATCGCAAATCAATCTTTGAGAATATCGTTGCTCCTTTCATTTGATCGAAGAGGTCATCTATTCGCGGCATCAGGTACCTATTTTTCACTGTAGCACGGTTCAGGTCCATGTAGTCTATACACAGTCGTAAGGATCCATCCTTCTTCTTTACAAAAATTACCAGTGCGCCCCAAGGTGAGACACTGAGCCTTACTAGCCCTAATTCCAGTAACTCTTTCAACTGCATTTGCAATTCACAAAGTTTCGGCGCTGTCATTCGATATGGAGTCTTGGAGATTGGTTCTGCACCAGGTTTTAGCTCTATAGTAAAATCAAGCTCCCTCTCAGGAGGTAACCCTGGTAACTCGTTCGGAAAAATGTCCTGAAATTATTCCAGTACCAGGTACTGATCCAATGAGGGTCCCTTCCTTTCATTCACTGCTTCCACTACATAAAGTCGACACCCTTGTCTCAATCATCGCTTAACCTTCATAGTGGATATAAAGCGTAGCGACACTTTTCTCTGTACACCCTAGATATCTACTGGTCTTTCTTCATCATCGACACAAAGCACCCTCTTTGCGGAGTAATCTACCAAAGCTCGATGGGCTGCTAACCAATCCATTCCAATGATTAGGTCATATGCCCCAAGAGCAGTGACGTATACCTTTAACCTGGTAGTACACACTCCCAGGTCTACTATACAATTATCGACACTAGGTCCTACGGCTTGTTTTTCCCGTGAATCCATCTCGACTTGTTTAAAGTCATCATGCTTGTAGGCTTCCAACCCACTCTTTTCTAATGCAGATGGTGAAATGAAACTATCTGTCGCACCAAAATCAAACAAAATCTTAACATTGATATGATTTAGTGTACCTGATGACTCCACCATTGTGGATTGATGTTCAGCCTGGCGGTTATTAACTGTTGCGTATATATGGTGGCTGCTACTTGCTCTCACCATCGACGCCTTTCCTTCTCTATGCACGAACCCTTATTGTAACTCTGGGCAGTCACGTTAGTAATGGGGTCCCCCGCACTCCTAACAGGTAACACCAGATTGAACCTGTGCATTGTTATGTGACTGTCTCTGAAATGAGTTCCTTCCCCTGGAACCCATGGCCCTACTCGTTGTTCCCTGAGATAGTCGTAGTCCTGTCTGCACTGTTGGCGATGATCGAGATGTTTCACTTGCTGCCATTGAAATCCCTACAACTACTGTCCTTGGCACGAATCTGTTACCATAAGGCGGTGTCCTTGAGCCCCCTCCCCTAGGAAATGTCCTTGGGGCCTTTCCTACAAACCCCAGTTGATGTGGAAATGTCGGTCTTGTACCCCCAGTTAAGTTCATGTGTTCTTCCGTGTAACGCGCATTTTCCACCGCCTCCGCTACTGAAGACGGATTCCACATTATCACCATAGCTCTTATCTTAGGGTTCAATCCATAGATAAAGTGCTCTGCCTGTCGTTGGTCGTTATCCATATACGACACATATTTGACTAGTTCCATAAACCTGATCTCATATTCTTCTACAGTTTTGTTTCCCTATACTAAGGCATGAAATGCCCCAACCTGTTGTTCCTTGTAGTATGTTGGTAGATATTTCCTCCTGAACCTCTCCTCGAAAAGTTCCCAAGATACTATGTCTGGGGTAAGGTGCAGTTGTCTTTCCAGGTTACCCCACCAATTCAAGGTGTTGTCCCTTAACTGAAAAATGGCGATCTTCGCCTTTGAGTTGGACGCATAGTCCCTTAAGGAAAAACACCGTGTCATGCCTTCCAACCATGCTTCTGCGCGTTCACTGGCGCGACCTCCAGAAAACTACAGAATTTTGATCTTCTGCAACTCTCGTGTGATGTCTTTAGGTGGAGGTCCTCCCCCTGAATCCCTTGATGCTTCTGGATTACCCGTTCCAGACGGTGGGGGTTCCACTTCAGTCCCTGCTGGTTGTCGCCCCTTTAAAGTCTCGTTGATGGCTTCCAACGAGCGCAGTATGAGGGCTAGTTCGGGTGATGGTGGTGGTGGCGCTGGCGGTGTTGGCGGTGCTTGCGACGACGCTCCCCTGCCTCGGTTCACTCAAGTCCTGACCATCCTGTATGCTTTGACCTGCATCAACCAGAGTTGTCAGGGTGAGTTCCAGGATGTTTCAAATTGGTGCTACTCAAACTAGAAACAGGGTTAGGCGTCAGTTTTCTTTACTTGTCTGTAAACAGACATTACTCCATTAGGGGATTGGCTAGGTTAGGGTTAGGTTTAAGCATCTAAGCCTAGTTTCTTCGCCCCTATGAAAATAACTATTGATTTCATTGCTCTGTAGCTATGTTATCCTTGCGCCTCACTCGCCACTTCCTATGCTTACGCTCCTAGTGCATATGTCGCCTCCTTCCCGCTTGTCCTAGTTTGAGCCCTTTTAATTTACGGTTACAACTTGATTAAAAATGACTTCCAGCCTTGTGTTTATTAATTTACGCCAATATGCGTACACCTATTGACAATGGGCACAATCAATGATCTTTTACGCTTACAACTTGATTAAAAATGACTTCCGGCCTTGTGTTTATTAATTTACGCCAATATGCGTACACTTAACCTTAAACCCTGATCTGATGGCTATGCATTGAAAATGCTTGGCATATTCTTAGTCATCCTCCAAAATCAATGGGTTAGATTTATTGTTCATATCTTTCTTGCATTTATCAGGGTATCCATTAACATGTTTACTTTTTAACATTTACCTAATCACATTAAAAAAATGTTGTAAGGTTATATAATTACCACGTTTAATAATTAAATAGCATTAAATCGCGACATCTAAACAATTATCTCCAACTACCAGCCCCGTTTTGGCGTTCACCAGTGCTATGTACCTTTCATCGTTAGTGTTCTTCTTAAGACGCCGCGTTGAGCACATACGTCCCTTTGTGGGCTCCTCCATTTATGTCTTTGGTGCTTGATAGCTTGGCATGTGGTCTTGGGTATAACAATTAAATCATTTAAATGTGAAATTATTTGTAAAATAAACAACGCATGGTGCGTTGGTAGGGTGGCCATTGTTAAAGCTTTGCACGATGGGGAGGTTTGGGGTTCGAATCCCACGGACTTCTAATTTTAATTTTTTTTTACACACATTTTCTTTATTTATAAAAAAAAAATCAAAATACCCAAATAAATTTTAATTTAATTTAATTAATTAAATTTTTATTTAATTTAATTTAACTTAATTTAATTTAATTAATTTAATTTAATTTAATTTAAAATTTAAATAAAATAATAATAAAAAAAAAAATTTGAAACCCCTTTTTTTTAAAAATAATAATAAAAAAAAAATTCAAACCATTAACATATTTCAATTAAAATAATAAATAGAATTATTCGTGAAATGCTATAAGTATAGGAATTGGCATCGTGGGTCCTCGCATGAGGCCCATGTGCCCCGCCCTCACTTCCTCCTATGGACGCTCGGCTGTTGGCTTGTATTGTCTCTAGCGTTGGCCGAGCTGTAGAGTTTAAGCCCGCTACCTATTTATTGTTGGCTTTGTTTAGATCCATGAGGGTTTTTCTAAATCGCCATTTCTTTCACAATCCTTCTACTAACCCTGCTCTCCATTGCCACGCTTTCTGAGTTAGGTTGGGTGTTTTGACCTGGTGCAGGAATGGAATACTAGGCGGAATATGTTTTTATTTCTCAAACTCGTATGTTACGAGCCTTGTCGAAAGTATGTGTGGCAAAAGTAGCAGAGATATAGAGTATTTGAATTAGCAGGGATGCGTTCAATGTGAGGAAGATTAATAATAATGATGGCTTTCATCATCAATATATCCGGGAGATGCAGTCCTTCCCTACCAACTTAACAACTTGGCCGCCCTCTTCCACACCAAGAATTGTGAGGGTTATGAGCCACCCACAGTTGCAGCAGGTTCATATTCGAAGTTCAAATCCTAGTGTAAGCATCGTGGGTGTTTCCAGAGACAATATTCAACCTTCTTCATCCTTCGTTTCAACGGTGGGCAATCCCCCCCCAATTCCTTCCAACTCCCTCGCCACATGGAATTTCACTCAACTACATCTCTTGCTGCTCAATGTCATCGCCTGCATGGTTGTCGTTTCTGCTTCCTGCTTCCTGCTTGTTTTTTTTTTTTTTTAAATTTGATATACTATTAAGTTAATATTTTGTTTATATTAACTTAATATATTGTTTATATCAAATTATATCAAAATATATTGTTTATATCAAATTATATCAAATTATATCAAATCAAATTTGATATTTAAGTTATATTGTTTAAGGCAATGGAGTGACAAAGCTGGACGGTGGGTGTGCGTGTTGGAAAACGAAATCCAAGAGTTGGCGCGACAGATTGACAACCGATCGCTGCAAGGTAGAATGGCAGTCTAGATGGCACCGAAAGTGAATTTTGCTCAAATTAAATGCCAGACATCATGCAATTCAAGGTTAGAAGGCTGTCAATCTGTTTTTATATGCATGGACCGATTGATTGATTGATTGTTTATGTGTTTTCCTCAGCGAGGGAGGATGACAGCCTAGAGATATTTACCCGAGGAAATACAAAAGGTTATACAACCACCTGGTAAGTCCACGACACACTTATACTATCTGTAGTGTAGTGTAATTTCTGAAAGTTTTAGTCGTCTCTGTAATTATTAATCTCACGGTATTCTAGCGAGGATTCTCCTCCTTCATTAGTCTTTAACTCTCTGGAGTATTTCTCTCCGGTCATGGTAGATACATATGTTTTAATCAGGGTGGACGGCTGGTGTCTTATCTTTTCTGTGAGGCAGCTATTTCCATTCTACAACGACCATTAATCTAGAAGGCTTCTACACACAATCTTTCCTTTTGGAACAGAAGTAGTCTTGTATGTTCTAGGGTTCTGTCAACAACAAATACCCTATGACAATTGGTTAATTGTATTCTTAGTTTAAAAGAAAGGACATAAGGAAGTAACCCCATATTGTGAACGTTTCTCATGTCTTTACTGTTTCCAAACCTTTGCCTCTGTATTAAAGTGATGAAACAAGACTATACCATTTTATCCTAAATGTATTTCCGATTTAAATGGAAACTCAGTTCTAAGTTACGCAACAATTAATCATTTGTTTTAGTAAATATTATAAACAGAATTCAGTATTTGGATAGTAATACACATACATGTAAATGCAATTCAATTATATACTCCTCCCGATTCTACTTCATCTTTATAAAGAGGTTCGAATGATTTCTTTAGTATAGCCTGTGTATTTAACCTATATATATATATATATATATATATATATATATATATATATATATATATATATATATAT
>CBVK0100135592.1:0-14312 GCA_900067695.1 Picea abies
GTATTATTGATTGGACTTGTGATTGAGGGGGGGATTGTTAGCCTATGGCTTACCTTAACCAATCACTAAGTCTAAATTGTCACCTATATTTGTATTATTCATTTAGGATATTAGTAATATGTCCTCAAGTGATGACTAATGATTTAGTTAAGATTTCCTGGCCTAGTCATCATGCATGATTTTAGGATCTAGAGAAAATCTCTCTATGAGGTGGAATCACCCATTGTACTATAAATATGTAACATTGGAGTGAATGCAATTAGTGTTGGCTAGTGAGCCTTTTCCACCATATTGTTATTCTTGTCTATATTTTATCAGATTTCTAGTTGGAAAGGGATGCCCTACAACTTTACTTGAAGCCCAGGAAAGAGCATGTGAGATAGAAGAGAGCATGACCTTGTCTCTCGGCCAAAAGGAGGATTGTCTTGAGGAAATCGATCGGATTAATAAAGTTGATGAATTTTTCATACCAGACCCTCCCCACAATATCAGGACATACCTACAGAGGGAACGAGAGGAGGCCGCTAAAAAAAAATTGGTTGCATAGTGAGTCTAATGGGTAAAAAAAAGGAACCAACATCTAAAAAAATACCTCCCCCAACAAATGAGGTTTTGAAGGTTGAAATAAAACGAGCAGAAAGGCAGGCTGAAGAAAATTTATTGCAACATATTCAACAAGTTCTAACAGAGCCACACAGAGAAAATGAAATTGGTTTCATAAAAAATGAGGAGAAAAATTTCTCCCCAGACAATCCAAAAACGAAGACTTTGTAAATCATGTCAGCATAACCCATCAGGTTCTGGATGAGGGGATTGACAACACCTTTATTTTGGAAAATTCCTTTTTCCTTGACAAATAAAATAAGGAAGGATATTGAGGCTTATAATTTGATGGTTCACACTCAAGCTAAGGCTCGGGCGTAGCAATAGTCTTGAGATCACCATGTTCTCATACAGACTTAAGTTTAGCGGCATAAACAACATCGTTGAGTATGAAGCCCTTATCCTAGGCATGAATATTACCATTGATTTTAACATCAAGTCCCTGCATGTAAGAGGAGACTCGGATTGTTTCATAGATTAACAAGAAATTCACTGCTAAGAACCCAAGGTTGAAACACTACAGAGATTCCATTTGGTATGCCAAGAAGAAGTTTGATCACTTTTCAATTGAATACACCATTTCCACGTCTACCTTGCATATTTTCAAAGAAATCAGTATCTATAAAGTGGAAGTAAATTCTAGGCCTTCACTTCCTGATAACTTGTAACATTAACAGGTTTTTAATAATGAAAACCAAATTCTGTGTTTTCTCCAGAATGAAGGTGAATTCTCGAAAGCCCGGATAAACTTATTGGTGGAAAAGAAAATATTAAATCATTGATTTACCTAACGGACCCTTACCTAAAGGTGTTTTCCCCTTAGAGAGACCTTTTTATTGAAATGATATGTATAAGGGGAAGTCGTCAAGAAAAATCGATGATGAGGTCATTGAATTCAATATTGTCACCGAGGAATCCCCAAAGATGGTCAAGTTTGTAAAAGGAACAATGCATGATGAAAGGGAGAAGTTGATTTCCCTCATAAGAGAATTTAAGGATGTTTTAGTTCGGTTTTACAAAGATCTGAAGGATTAGATATCGTTTTCAAGGCTAATTGTGTAGTGTAAGTCAATAATCTGAAGGATTACCAAGAGGACGTCATACAAAACGCTATTCCCCTTAAGGAAGGAACAAAACCCTTCAGACAGAAGCTCAGGAAAATGAACCTAAAATTTCCCCCACAAATCCAAAAGGAATTGAAAAAGATGGTTGAGGAAGGAATAATTGAGCCTATCAGGTACTTGTCTTGGGTATCTAATCCAGTCATTATCAAAAATAAGACTTGTAATATCAGGATATGAGTTGATTTCAGAAATATAAACCAAGCCTCACTTAAAGACAATTATCCTCTACCAAACATGGAATATATTATACAAAGTGTCATTGAAGCATAGTTGATGTCCATGCTTGATGGTTTCTCAGGATATTACCAGGTATTGGTAAAGGAGGATGACCAACTAAAAATTGTTTTCACCGCCCTATGGGGGAATTGCAAGTATTTGAGAATGCCTTTTGGACTAACCAACACAGGAGCTAATTTACAACGTTCCATGGATTACTATTTCATGGATTTGATTGAGAAACTCATATATATTTACCAAGATTACCTAACCGTTATCTCCAAGAAAAGGGATCAGCACATCTAGCACTTAAGAATGATTTTCCAAAGATACAGAGAATACGACATTTCTCTAAACCGTAAGAAATCAATCTTTGGTGTGGCTAAAGGTAAGTTAATGGGTCATATTATCTCTAAAGACGAAATCCCAATAGACCCTGCTAGGATTGAAGCCATCAAAAATATCCCTCTCCCTAAATACAATAAATCCTTGTAGTCCTTCTTTGTCAAAATCAACTTAATAAGGAGGTTCATTCTGAACTTTGCTGAAATTGTTAATCCTCTTAATATATTGTTAAAAAAGGATTATCCTTTTGAATGGGACAATGAAGGTAATTTATCTTTCCAATGTATCAAGGAATCAATAATTCTTACGCCAATTCTAGTCAATCCAAATTTCGCTAGAGACTTCATCAAATTCTCTTTCACTTCAAAGGACACCATCGTAGGAGTTTTGTTGAAAAAAAATGATCAGGGGGGTGAAAAATCATTTTTTTTCATGAGAAAAAACCTTAGGGGCTCAGAGATCAGTTACACCATTACATAAAAATAATCATATTCTCTTGTCAAGTCCCTCGAGCATTTTAGAACTTATGTGGGGTACAACAAGATTAAATTTATCATCCCTTACCCTATTGTAAAAGATGTTTTATCACAACAAGATTCTCTTGGATCAAGGGGAAAATGGGTTTCACAGATACAGGAATACGATTAGGAGATCAAACCGTCCAAGATAATCAAAGGCCAAGGGTTGGCGAAGATGTTGACATAAATCAATCAAGAAGCCATTGGCATGGGAGAGAAGGAACAAATCAACGTTGTTGTAAGTGAGATTAAGAGCGACGACTGGTATTCAAATATAATCTATTACTTAAAGAACCTCACTTTCCCTGATCGTTTGGTAGATCATACGAGGAGAGCCATAAGGCTCAAAGATATGAAGTATTTCTTAACAGAAGATGGTCTTGGGTGGAGGAACTCTAATGGGGTGATCCTCAGGTGTATGAATAAGGAAGAAGTTGATAAGTTATTGGTTGACCTCATTAAAGATATTAATTATGGGATATTATTGTCCCACTATTTTCTTCGACACACATTAGTACATCAGATCATGTCAACCGTGTCAATCCTTTGTCAGCAAACAATGCCTCCCTCCCCTCCCCCTTAAGTCAGTCGTCATAGAAGCACCCTTTCAAAAATGGGGAATGGATTTCAATGGCGAGTTCAAGGAAAACTATAGTAATGGTTATCAATGGGTTTTGACTACCATTGACTACTTCACCAGATGGGTGGAAGCCATCCCAACAAAGAAAACAACAAAAGAGGTTGTGATGAAGTTTCTTGAGAAAACAATTATCACTAGATTCGACGTTCTTGCCAAGATAACCATGGATAACGCCAAAGATTTTATATCAATGGAACTCAATGAGTTTTGTTTCAAGTATGGAATAATTTTTCAACACTCCTCAAATTATTATCCTCAAGGAAATGGATTAGTGGAATATAACAACAAAAACATCATGAATATTGTAAAGAAAATTGTTGGGGAAAACAAGAAAATTTGTGATAGAAATATTAAGTATGCCTTGTGGGTAGACCGCACAACTTCTAATACCTCTACTAGGAAAACCCATTTCAAGTTAGTTTATGGGTTAGAAGAACCCCTACCTATAAACCTCCAGATTCTAGCACTGCAAATAGTCCAACAATTTTCCATAGATAAAGAAGCATTGCAAGGGTGAATTGACCAACTTGTGGAATTGGATGAAACTTGAAGGATGGCCTTTGATCAAATGACAAAGAAACAAGAAAAATTAAAAGGGACTTTTGATCACAAAGAAAGGAAAAGATATTTCAAGAAGGGGGACCAGGTCTTAATGTGGGACAAGAGGAGAGAAAAACCTAGAATGCATCAAAAGTTTGACAGTCTTTGGTTGGGGCCCTACAAAATAGAGAAAATATATGGGCCTGAATCTTTTTATTTTTCCACAAGAGAAGGGAGGAGGATTCCACTACTGGTGAATGGATCCCTCCTCAAACAATATTTCCAAGGTGGCACTTGACTTCTTTAGGGCCCGGGCCCCAGGTAAGTAAGTAGGTCATCTTTCTTTCCTTGCATTTGCATATTGATTTCTCATGATAGTTTAGATGCATTTCATATTTCATTTTTCTCTACTTTCATATTGATTTCATTTTTAGTTTAGAATTTTTTGAAAAAATGTTAAAATTTTATTTTCTATATTAGTTTTCATTTTTTATTTTGATATATATGGACAAAGGGTGATAGAACCACCCTGGATTTTACAGTGTTATGTTTAAGTGTAGGCATAGGTCCACCAAGATATGTTGTGGTTCTCATGCACTCTACGGTGAGTACATGCCCCCTAGTAGGAGCTAGATGTTATCCCCAACTCTTAGGTATAACTAAGGAGATAATGTCTTAAGGCCCTCAGGTTGTAGGCATGGAGTACCGAGAGATATCTTGACCAACAGTGTCTGCTTGCACATATAGAGACCCACCTCACCACCATAGCTTCAGGATCATCACAACTATATCCACCACATTAGTTGACCTTTGGAAGACATTAGGTCTGGATCCATGAGGTAAAAGATAATTATTATGGTGAGTGTCATTTCAATATTTGAGGCATTTGAGTTTTTGGCATCTATTACTACTTTTGATTATGTAATGTTTGCTTGGACATTATGCTCTTTTCCCTATTTCACTTTGGTGGTTGACATTGCGCCCTAGTATGTGGGTCACCATTTTGGATAGGTTTGTTACTGGGAGGTCCTCTTGATGATTCATTATGTCTTTCCCGGCCATATTTTTCACTTTCCACACTTCATCCCCTCATATCCTTATCTTTTTGGATTTTCGAGTGTACTGATCCAAGAAGGGGTTGTCCCTCATTTCATGGGTAGAAGGGAATAAAGGCCCAGAGGTTTGTAGCTAGAAAAATATAAAATCCAAACCATTAACCTTATAGATTCTCTCCCATGGATCCCGAGGACAATGAAATTTCCTTCATAAGAAACCGATAGGACTCATAAAAGTATAACTAATAACAAAATACCAACCAGGGTGGAGCATGTGTGGGCACTGTTTTTATTTCTTAGGTAGAAGCCCCACACATGTTTTCAACTTGGGGAAGCATGATGTGACCAAGGTAGATTCAAGGTGGGAATATTTTTTCATGCTTAGGTAGAAGCCCCACCTTGGCTTCAACCTGCAAACATCCTAAAAGAATAAAAGGCAATAAATTTTCTTGGAAAAATGTTGCATTGAAAATGAAGGTGCATCACATCCTCTACAAAGGAACCCATAAGTTAGACACTACAACCCTTTTTATGTCATGAACCCCATGCCCAAAAGTATTCCCCCCATCCATGACACCTCATCCACATGACTTAGAAAGAGATCTTCTTGGGAAACACCCCTAAAATTGAGGTATGATTCACCCATTAGGTCATTTTTCCAACCCTCCCATAGCTAAACTTGGCAAATTGCATAGGGTCTTTGAGCATTTCTTTATCTTGATGAGGTGGTTTGGATGTACATGCTTATATGTCTCTTTTATTGATTTGATTTACTCATCATGATGCATTTTACTTGAGATCCTTAGAGGGTGTATCCATTTGTATTTGCAGGACCTAGCTTGTGGAAATTTTTGGAAGAACAAGCCTAGCTTGGGCTTCCATGGGGCTTGAATCCCACGGGTTTGATACCAGGGCCCACATGTTGGATGATCAAGACATACCTTTGGAGGCCTAGAATACATCATGGAGGACTTCACCTAGCCCCTACCACCCAAACGACTTCCCTAAGGAGGCCAAAACATCACCTTTAAGGGCTTGACGACACATTAGAGCTAGGGTTTGGTGGTGATTGAGGACACTTGGCATATTTTGGAGGAAATAACCCTTGGATCATAGAAGAAAGGAATTTACTGAAGACCATTGGCATTTGGAGGCCTAGTGTTCCCTTCTCCAACTCAAAGACTTGACCAAAAGTGTAAAATGTTGTCGAAGAAGGGGGTGACGTCATGTTTTTATGGTTTCGTTTATGTGCAAAGTATGAATTAAATAATATTATTTTTGTAAAGGGGAAAGATAAGGGTTGTTGACTTCTTTTCTTATGATTTACCCTAAGTTTTGTGGACAAACTATGTTTAGAGTATTTGTATAAATAGAGATCATCTCTATTTCATTTTGGATATAACTCTAGCATTGTGAGAAGAATCCTAGCTAAATTTTTCACCCTCTTTGGGAAATCTTTCTCTCTTGTTCTCTTGTTATGGTTTATTTGTTTTATTGGTGGAAGAAGTAGTGATTTACCTCTCTTGGATCTATTCTCTTGCATTTGTGGTAGATTAATCTTGGTAAAAGGAGGTTTATCTCGTTGTTGCTTGGACTAGGTAAGGAATCTATCTTATTGTTGCTTCATTTCTTGGTGACAGGTGTGATTTTGTAGACTTCTTAGGGAGTATAAGGGCTTAGAACCCCACCATATTCTTCATTTTTTTCTTGGAATAATTTATTGCATAAGATTTTACTAGGAGAAGTAAAAGGGTTTACACCGTCCTAATACTTCCTAGCTAGCCTTGCTTGCCTTGGGGAGTAAAAGGGATTACACCTCCAAGGGGAGAGCATTGCTAGATCCTTTTTTATTTTGACTCCATAACCCAATAGCTAAATGTACTAATCTAATTGCATTGGTTAACGTGAAAACTCGAGATTTTGAGATTGTCTAAATTGGAATCAATTATATGCTCTATATGCTTGGTTAAGCCACTAGGGTGTCTCGTTTTGCTAAGTGATTCTTTCTGTTGTTATAAAATTTAATCTATAGTAATTAGGGATACAAAAACCCTAAAACAAATCTCTTAATAACTCACTGACCAACCGTCATAAATCGCTAGAAGTTTTCCCCCATAATCAATCAATCTCGACGCACCTTTTAAGTGGATTTTTGGAAAGTTTTGATGGCTGATTTCCTTTTTTTAACAAATTATGTGTTATAGCCATAAGGATGATAATTATCTTTGCAGTACTTGTTTGTGACAACCTCATCTTGTTGCTAAAGTTTCATGTATGAATACTTGAGTTAAAATAGTCATTGCTAACTTGTCTCTTTCATCCTTAACTAGGATTTTAGCAACTTTATTTACATCTCTTATTATCCTTTGTTTTTGATATATAGCATTGTTTATTGTTGCAATTAGGGACAACAAGTTAACTTGCTTGTCCAACACATTATTGGGCTTGTATCTTTGTTTTCCTTGTGTCTCGGGCATGTGCAATTACTTATTGGCATGTCTTCTATATTTTGGTACATCTTCCACCATCTATGAGACTCTTTTCAGGCCTTTTTTTACCTCCCATCATTGACCTAAACGAGGATGCTTCTTCATATCTTCATCTTCCATCTCATTTCCTCTAGGATCACCAGGATTCCCCCCTTGAGGTGATTACTTCATCTCTAAAGTGAGGGGAATACCTATCTAAGGTGACAGTGGGTATGAGTTCTCTTAGTTGTCGTCATATTGTGGTTTGGGTCAGGATTTTCCCAACCTACAACTTATGTGATAACAAGGTCAACTATTAGAATAAATATTATGAGAAATAATAGAAATTGGGTAGAGTGCATTATGTTTGTCAAATATTGTATTGTATCATGTAGAGTTGAGTAGGAAGTCAAACAAGATTCAAATAAAATTCCTAGAACTCAAACTCTACAATTTGTATTCTATATATTATGAATGTTAAATATTAATACACAATTTCCTCGTGATTATGTTTTAGTTATATATTATGAATGTTAAATTGAATAGAGAATTTCCCCATGATTATGATTTAGTTTTATCGTTTGAATAATTGAATGCATGTTTGTTGTGTTAACATTATATGGTATGATTTGAAAAGTTAAAGTTCAAGAGTGAATAGTGAAATTTGGAACATTAGTTCTCCTAAGTATGTCCTTACAATAATGTCACTCCATTCATTCTCCTTTACATATTTGTATTTGTTTATTTGAAAAAGTATACTACTACCAAATTTTCTATTTTCAAAGTAGTTTTATTTTTTCAACATATCAATAATAGGATAAAATTGTTTCAACAATTTACTCATAATGAATTTAACAAGTCATTAATGGGAAGATAAAGTTGGATGGGGACAACAACATCATCCCACCACCACAAAAGCTAAACCCAATGTCATTAATGAATTCAATATCTTATTAATGGGAAGATAGAACCTAAGAGGGGAGGATAACACTCCATCCAAGAACCACACAAGCTAAACCCAACTAACAAAATATTTTTATTTATTATTTCATTCTTATTATTTTTATAAAGAAATGTTAATGTTGAAATTTAACTTTATACTCTTTTAATTGTAAAAAAATTACATAACTTTATTCTATATATTTGAATGAGTAAAAGTAGATATTCTCAAGAAAAAATGTCATATTCACATTTAAAAAAAATTAATTAAATGTGACTTGGATTTTTATTAATTGAATTACTTTTCAAAGTTAGTTTCTAAAGACGATTTTTCCCGTGGATATTTGTCCGAAATTTAGTGAGAAATTGTTAGATTCCTAATTTGAGTGATTATTTATGTATAATCCGAGTTCCCTATAATATAAATTTATATAACCCCGCCTAAAAAATTCATTGTTTATTCAAAACTAATGGTAAGTTGGATTATGTATAATTGAATTACATTTCAATGTTCGTTTTTAAATTTCTAGAAATTATAATTTCAAATAAATTATAATAAAGTTTATTCAAAATTAACCATTTTTATATTTATTTTCAATAAAAAAAAAATCATATTTTATATTTTATTGCAATTAGACTTTGAAAACATAAACATATAGAAAACATCATGATTTAGGATAACTAACAAATCTCAAAAACATTATAATTTAGGATAAGTAATCATAACTTATCCATAAATATGCATGTAGTTCAAAAATAGTATATTTAAATTAATTATGATGTTGTGGTGCATGATCAATAAAAACTCATTGGAATAATGGAAAAATAAAAACTCATTAATCCACTTTTAAATTACCTTACAAAATTTAAAAATGTGACTTGACTTTTGTTTTTAACCATCTAAACTATCTAAAAAATAAAAATAAAAATATCATAAAATGTGATGTGACTTTCTTTTTGACCATTGAAAGGCTTCCAAAACTCTATCATGGAGAGTTGAGTAAGAAGTCAAACAAGATTCAAATAGAATTCCTAGAACTCAAACTCTACAATTTGTATTCTATATATTATGAATGTTAAATATTAATACACATTTTCCTCATGATTATGTTTTATTTATATATTATGAATGTTAAATTGAATAGAGAATTTCTTCATGATTATGATTTAGTTTTATCGTTTGAATAATTGAATGCATGTTTGTTGTGTTAACATTATATAGTATGATTTGAAAAGTTAAAGTCCAAGAGTGAATAGTGAAATTTGGAAAGATCATTAGTTCTCTTAAATATGTCCTTACAATAATGTCATTCTATTCATTCTCCTTTGCATATTTGTATTTGTTTATTTGAAAAAGTATACTACTATCAAATTTTGTATTTTCAAAGTTGTTTTATTTTTTCAACATATTAACAATAAAATAAAATTGTTTCAACAATTTACTCATAATGAATTCAATAAGTCATTAATGGGAAGATAAAGTTGGATGGAGACAATAACATCATCCCACAACCACAAAAGCTACACCCAATGTCATTAATGAATTCAATATGTCATTAATGGGAAGATAAAACCTAAGAGGGGAGGATAACACTCCATCTAAGAACCACACAAGCTAAACCCAACTAACAAAATCTTTTTATTTATTATTTCATTCTTATTATTTTTATAAAAAAATGTTAATGTTGAAATTTAACTTCATACTCTTTTAATTGTAAAAAAATTACATAACTTTATTCTATATATTTGAATGAGTAAAAGTAGATATTCTCTAGAAAAAATGTCATATTCACATTTTAAAAAATTTAATTAAATGTGACTTGGATTTTTATTAATTGAATTACGTTTCAAAGTTAGTTTCTAAAGACTATTTTTTCTGGGGATATTTGCCCAAAAATTAGTGAGAAATTGTTAGATTCCTAGTTTGACTGATTATTTATGTATAATCCGAGTGTTCTAAAAGTTTTTCAGCATGCTGAATCCATTCCTGCATTCAGAAATGGATTTTGAGCAACAAAAAATAATGATTAGTATAAATTTATATAACCCCGCCTAAAAAATTTATTGTTTATTCAAAACTAATAGTAAGTTGGATTATGTATAATTGAATTACATTTCAATATTTGTTTTTAAATTTCTAAAAATTATAATTTCAAATCAATTATAATAAAGTTTATTCAAAACTAACTATTTTTATATTTATTTTTAATAAAAAAAATTCATATTTTATATTTTATTGCAATTAGAATTTGAAAACATAAACATATAGAAAACATCATGATTTAGGATAACTAACAAATCTAAAAAAGATAACTAACAAATCTCAAAAACATTATAATTTAGGATAAGTAACCATAACTTATCCATAAATATGCATGTAGTTCAAAAATAGTATATTTAAATTAATTATGATGTTGTGGTGCATGATTCAATAAAAACTCATTGGAATAATGGAAAAATAAAAACTCATTAATCCACTTTTAAGTTAACTTACAAAAATTTTAAAAATTAAAAAATGTGACTTGACTTTTGTTTTTAACCATCCGAACTATCAAAAAAATAAAAATAAAATATCATAAAATGTGATGTGATTTTCTTTTTGACCATGAGAAAACCTTAAGGCTTCCAAAACTGTGCACGGAACAAACTCCTATGCACGTGCCCTAGAAAATTTGACTTTCTTTTTTACCATGTGAAAACCTTAAGCTTCGAGAGAGGGGAACAATGGCTATGCATGGAACAAACTGCTATGCACGTGCCCTAGGAAATTTAATATCACTTTGGAAACCTTGAAAAATTTTAAATTTTTTCAAGGATTCTCTGTCACGATACCAGTTGTGTTAGAATGAACTAATAATCGATTTTTTTAATGACAGCAAGAGTCCAATTGACTCCATAAATAGGTGGTAGGATCGGCAGTCTGAATCCTTACAAACTTCAGTGATCCATCCGCGTTGGAGGGCAGCGATTAGGTCGTGCCGAGAGAAAATAAGCAGGTAAATATATAAATTGCATTTCTGTCGAATGAAATCTGCATTGCGTTTTAGTGGGTCTGCATCTACGTATGTTTTGATTTATTCGTTCATCTGTTCATTCCCATGGATTGCAGTTGCCAAATGAAATCTGCATTGCATCTACGTATGTTTTGATTCATTTCTTCATCTGTTCGTTCAGGGATATTAATCAATTACCCTAGCTTCTGCTCGTCCTGAATCTTGAAAAAATGTTGAAAAAGTATCCAGAGCTTTTGAAGTTGAACGTTTTCACACATTTTGATTGCAGAATATTAATGAAAATTTAAAGAACATATGTGCAGAGCTATGGGACTTTTTTTAATATGCAAATCTCCATGATCCTGTTTTTGTCTGAGAATCTTGCTTTGGATAATGATCATACGATGTTTATTTCATTTTACTATTTGAGATCAACCAAAAAGCAGGAATCCAAAAACCTACAGTCACGGTTCCACCCATTATACCCTGTGAGCACAAAACCATAATTGTTGACAGCGCTGTATTTTGACCAAAGCTGAGAGGACTGAGATTGTTTTGTGTCTTCGAGGAAGCATTTTCTTTTGGATTTTGCATGCTATTTCACCCTTAGCATAGTGATGGATAAGCTTATTTTCCAACGTAGACTGAATGTTCCTGAAACTTCAACACACCACGGCTTTTAGGAAAGACGGCTCTGTACAGAAGCTCATCTTCAACATGTGATCGTTCTCCCATAAGATGGGAGGAATAATCCTTGACCATCTCATTGTGTGTGAGACCAATAATCCTTGGCCAACTCATTGTCTGTGAGATTGAGGTAAAATAGCCTTGGCCAACTCATTGTCTGTGAGATTGAGGTAAAATAGGAACAATTACCTACATACTATTCCATTCCCATGCTACATCCAATACTAGATCTTAAGTCTATAACATCACTGACAGTGATATTCCATTCCATTCCTATGCTACATCCAATACTAGATCTTAAGTCTATAGCATCACACTGATATGCCATGCCATGAACAAGTAGGTTTTGTGAGCATATAGATGGGGTAAAATAGGAACAAGTATCATCAACTCCTTCTAAACAAAATAATTATCTCACTAGGTTTATCCATTAGGAGATCATTACTTGGTTTATCCATTAGGAGATCATTACTTGGGCTTCATAGGTTGTAGTAGTGAATTATTGAAGGACTATATAATAGATAAGGAAAATTCCAAGATATGTTATGCATGGTTGTGGAAAGAGAGTTTCATAACTAATTGAACAATGAATGAGGTGTCTAGATTGTCCTAAGGTGAGAAGATCCATAGAGTTGTGAATATATTTGGGGTGAGAGTATTGTAAGCTTATTGTTGGTTTTTTAAACCTAATGTCATAATAATCTGAATTAAGGGTGGAATTTAAAAAAAATTAATATAGTTGGGTGGAAACATGATGGTAGTGTCATAATAACCTACTCTCTCCCTCTCTCTGAGGGCTGCATGGTTTCCAAGCTAACCTCACCCTTCCCAACTCACTTGGTTCCAGCCCCCACCTCCTATTTCATATGGGAGTTGGGAATCAATCTTCCTGAGAATCTCAATTGTTGATATTGGGTCTGTTTTTATATACTTTATTTTTCTATACTACCTTGCTCTCCCTCATTCAATAAGTAACTTGGACAAGTGATTTCATTCCTCTCCCTCCTTCCTGTGAGTGGATTGAGGGTGGAATTTAATGAGAATCTCAATTGTTGATATTGGGTCTGTTTTTATATACTTTATTTTTCTATACTACCTTGCTCTCCCTCATTCAATAAGTAACTTGGACAAGTGATTTCATTCCTCACCCTCCTTCCTGTGAGTGGATTGAGGGTGGAATTTAAAATAGATTAATATAATTGGGTGGGAACATGATGGTAATTTTTTTGGGTGCAACTAATTTCTTGGATCATTAAAAAGTATGTAGTAAATCCTTCTTGTACACATTCATTATTTATTTTTTGGAATTTTGTTATGATGAAAAATAGTGTATACACCTTTCTATGGATCTTCTTAAGAATAAATATGGGCATCTTCTTTCATGTTTCTCATAATTGTATGTTTAAGTTATAATTTTACATTATTAATTATGGATTTGGCATGCATTATTAGTTTGTTCAATTAGTGAACTAGATTAGTTAGTGGTTAATATTTGAACTTCAAATAGGTAGGTACACAATGTTGGTTCAAAGAACTTGGATGGCTATGCCACTTATTGTTGGCATTGGATTATGTTTTTCAGGTTTATCAATACATTAAGACACAAAAGTAGGAGGGTGAGGGCATGCATTGATTCCATTAGAGTTGATTTAATTAACTTATGTACAATGTTCTTAATAAGTGTCTAGAGTTCAAATTCTATAAATTTTTAGTCTATTTACTATGAATGTTAATATATGAGTAAACCATTTTCAGATTATCATGTCTCCATTTTCTATCACTTTAGTTAATTGAATACATGTTTATTGTGTTAACATTATCTTGCTATGACTTAAGAAGTGAAAGTCAAAGAGGAACATAGGTAAGATTAGGGACATCACCCCTTGCACTGTATCATGTATCTATGAGGGAGATAAACCATTAAATCTATGAGGGGGATAAACCATTAAAAACTCAATAGTTCTTCTATGTATACATGTAACCCATTAGCTTTTATTTACATCTTTGAACTGTTTTTTTTAAGTCTACACCTATTAAGTATGTCAAAGTTGTCTTACTCACTATTTCACCTTTATTAATCATCATAAATAAGGTTAGTGTTGAACTTTGACTTATTACATTATTATTCAACAAAAAAATCATATCACTTCTTTTGTGTATTCAAATTATATGTAAAATTTAATA
>CBVK0100135593.1:0-14311 GCA_900067695.1 Picea abies
ACAAGGGTGGCCAACAGATGTGCTCTTAAGAACCACTTGTATTTCCAGTGTGTATGAATCCCTCAACCGTGGGTTTATGCACATAACGACAAATCTCTGTGGCTTAAAGATGCTAGGATACGTCTCTACCCTACAAAAAAAATACCCACAATTTCTACCAACGAAAGTGCTCTGATACCACTTACAAGATACCAAATATATAAAATATGCAGAACATAAATAAAATGCTAGAAATGGAAAAATAACAGTAAAATAGCCAGCATAATCTTCACAATACACAAAAGAGAAATAACAATAGCAATAGAAATAACACTTTGATTCAGAAAGCAATGTTCACAGGCCTCTTTGAGGGGGAAACCTCCAATCGAGTAGTGCTTTGTTACAATAATATCCAAGCTAGGGTTCTCATACCCTCAACCCTTATTTATACTGAATATGTCTATTAAGAGAAGCATCTAGAGGAAGATCCTTCCAGAAGCGGAAGATTCTATTAGGTCTTCTTACATCCGCCTTATTCTATTTTATTGAAAGGCCTTATTAATATTGACCTTTATTACATCCGCATACATTGATCTACCTATGTGTAGGTTAGGACCTTAACACAAAATCTTGAGGTTTCTCTATATACACTTCTTTGTTCAATTACTCCATTGAGGAGAATAGTCCTTACATTCATTTGATGTAAACGCCAACCTATGGATATTGTAGACGATATAATGGCTCAGGTAGAGGTATGTTTGGCTACCAGAACAAGATATCATCATAGTCTTCTCCCTCCATCTGGGAGAACCTCTAGTTATTAATCTCATGATGCTTCCATTCATAAGTCTTTCATACATTGTTTTTCATCAGAACTTTCATTTCTTATGATTGATTGCTTCTAGTGGTTTAAAACCAAGCTAGTAGTCTTGTGATTCTAGATATAATGAATGGTTGTTATGGATTTTCTTTTTCTCTTGGAATATTCATGTTCTTCCTCATGTTTATGTTTAGCTCTTTGGTCTATGGAGTTTTCTATAGATTCCATGCTCTGAATATTCTTCCTTTCATCATAGGATCATATATGTGGATGGAAAACCAAGGATATGTTAAAAATTCTTTTCAAAGAAGACTTCTTCTAAAGTCAAAATGAACATGTGTTGCTTTTCATGCCTACTACCATTGATGGGGACATGATAGATACATCATAATCCTCAATAGATCATATTATTTAGGATTATCTCCCTCCTAATCCTTGCTTCATGCATGAATGCATGATCTTATTTTGGAATTATATAATTGGCTCCCTCCATATAGGAGACTCCATGCTTTCGTCTGCATCCTTATTTCCTTCTTCAACGTCTCAGAAGCCTTTTTCTAGTTTCCTCTTGATTGCTGACTTATTTATGTTTTTACTTCTTCTAGGTTTCTTCAAGTTTGATTCTGATTTTGGATTATCTTCCATATTCTCTTATGTTAATAGATTCTGCATGAATGTTTACCAAGGATTATTGATGTACTTCATCTTTTCATGTGTATTGCTTGACTTATATTCATCATGATAGCAATCCTTATCTTGTTATTCTTCCATACGTATTGTTTCTCTTTGAACATCTTATATTCTAATAAATAGATGTGCAAGGTATGAACATAAACTATTTAAACATGGTATGTACAAGAATTATGAAGAATATTGTTACCTTGTCTTAGAAGAAGTATGTTTTATCCTGCTTGGCCTTCGTTGAGGGTTCCCTTTCTTCGGAAACTAATTCTTTGTGTGTTTCATTCCTTTTCTCTAACTCTGGATAATGATTCTTGCAGTGACCATATTTTCGACAGTTGAAGCATTGTATTTTTTACATATATTTATCTTGATATGGTCTCTTCTTTGAGACAAAATGTTTTTTATTCCTAAAATTCCTTAACCTTGCTGTGAAGGCTTGATCATCGTATTGCTTTTGGGGTTTCTCTTTTGCACTAATTCTTGATTTTTCTTGTGCAAAACAATTCCAAAGTTCTTCAAATGTGGGATACTCCTTCCTTGTGTTCATGTTTGTGGCAAATGCATCCCATGTCTTGGGAAGACCATTGAGTACTATATTTACCATTTCCTTCTTTGAAATGATTTCTTCAATAGCTTGTAGTTTATCTCTTAACTAAGAGATTCTCACAAAGTATGATGTTATGTTGTCATCATCATTCATTTTGATGTCACAGAGTTCATTCTTTAGACTCATTACTTGTCCAATGTTTCTGACTGAAAAGAGTTAAGTTAGGGCATCATACATATTCTTAGATGAGCCAAGATAGGAGATGTAGGGTATCAGGTGGTATCTTATAGATTCCACTATTATACTCATGGAATTGATGTAATTGTATTTGAACTTCTCCATAACTACAACTTTTTGAGGTTCCTTCTTGTTTCCTTCTTCAAAATCTGGTTCCACGATCTTTCCTTTCACGATATCCAACACTTTATTCTTGGAAAGAATGAGGTCAATCCTTGTCTTCCATGCTCTGAAGTTAGCTTCCCCTTCTAACTTTTTTTCTGAATTCATAGAGTAAGTCATAATTTCTTTGACTTGGTCAACCCTTGATTTTGACCAAAAAATCAAACTTGATGTCTTAGCTTGTTGAGAGTACCGATAGATGTGTAAGGCTAGGGTGCACTAGGATATCCAGAAACTAGGTCAATATCTTCACTTAAGGTGCCTCAACAAGAGGGTTAGGGCTTCATTGTTGCAACAAAACCTAGATTCAATGACAACTGTAACTTGAGCAAATCCTCCCAATCTATCTTCCAACGGTTAGACTATTTGAAGATAGTGTGGGCCCATAACCTATTATAAAGTAATGGATGTGATCGTTTAACCATAGAAAATATAAAAATATTGTCACCCAACCATAGGTTGAAACCACCCTTGAACACCTTAACCTTGACAGAGAATTATTCTGGAAGAAAACCAATAACCAACCAAGGCTAATGTACCAAGCAAGACTGATCAGAAATTCCAACCATAACCAATAGAAACTCCAAGCCTAAACTAGGAATATATATTGCGGCAACTGCCGGTTGGAGTTGCTCCCCAGACTTGCTCACTTGCCTAGTTTCTATAGTGCACACTTCTTCCCAGCTAAAATTCTGAGTTGTGTGTACAAAATGAGGTACGACTAATTGTATTTATATTGTGTCTTGAGCTTTCTAGGTCAAATTCTCATTTTGGAGGCTAAATAATTGATATTAATTATTTCCTTGAGCTGACTTGTCTTCTAGGGTTATGTTCAATACTTTAGGGTTTCTTCTTTCTTCCCAGAATATTATATTCTCATCAAGGTTACACGTGGAGGTAAATACCTCCCACAACTATGATAATATCAAAACTCCCTCCTCTGACGATGATTTTCTTCTTTTTATGTCCTTCTACAACAATGTTTCATGGCTCAAATCCCCCAATTCATGGGTCAGATAAAAAAATTCCATATGGGTGCTACTCCCATTATCTCACTAATTTCTAAGTAGGACTCTCAAAACATTAGCTTGATTAGTAATTAAATCATCACGGCTAGAGAACTGTTCTGAGTATGATATTTTTTTAAATCCGATAGAGTATTGGCCTGGCATGGGTCATCTCAACCATTAATGGTTCCCCTCACAATTACCTATCATGGAAGCATAATATGTATAGGAATCACCTTCAACAGTTATTAAAAAAAAATTGTTTTATGTAAGAACACAAATATTCACATTACCTTCTTTAGAAAAGTTTCATTATTTCCCAAAATCTACACGTAACCAATATATTGATAGTATTTTAGAAACAATGTAATTATGTTTACAAGTTGGGGGAAAAAGGGGTAATACAATCCCCTCCCCCTTAAAGGAACACCATCCTTGGTGTTTTACATGTTGTTTTGATCTTTATGTATAGCAATCAACAAAATTGGGTATGGGTGTTTCATGTCATATTCCATTTCCCATGTAGCTTCATTTGTACCAAAGTGTTTCCACTACACCTTGACTCGTGCAATGGTTCTATTCCTGACTAGGATTTCATTCATGTCTAGTATCCATTGTGGTTCTGGAAGGAATGCTCCCTCTAGTTCCATCTGAATCGCAAAATGATCAATTATATGATTAGAATCATGTACATATTTTTTCAGTAATGAAACATGGAAAACATTATGCACTTTCACTATGGGAGGAAGTGCTAATCTATATGGTACATGGCCCACTCTGTCCAAATTTTCAAAGGGTTCAAAAAAATGAGGTTTTAGTTTGGCACAAGTTCCCATTCTCAAGGAACTTCTTCTGGGTCTAATTCTAAGATACACATGATCCCCTACTTTAAAATATCTAGGATTCCTATTTTTGTCTTCATAACTTTAATGTATGTGTGTATCCTCCCTCCTCTTCCCATGATTTTATTATTTCTATCTGCATAATTTGTTCCATTTATTTTAGCATATCTGAACTGAATGTAATTCTTTTCATTGGTTTGTCCCATCTGATTGGAATATTTTATTTTCTACCACATAGATCCTTAAAAGGACTCATTTTTCAATGACTTATGATAGTCATTGTTGTAGGAAAATTATACCAGTAGTAGATAATCTTCCCTTTTCTTGGGATGATGCATCACATTCATCCTTAACATGTCTTATAATACCTGATTTACCCTCTCTATCTGTCCAGAATTTTGAGGGTGGTAGGATGTACTAAATAATAATTTAGTCCTAAAAATAGAAAACAAAGACTTCCAAAATTTTGAATTAAATTTAACATCTCTTTCTAATATGATTTCATTAGGTATACCATGCATCCTAAATATTTCTTTCATGAAAGTATTAGAAATATCTATCTCCTTGCAAGTGTATTTTATAGGGACAAAGTGAGCAAACTTGCTCATCTTATCCACAACTACCATAATGAAATCATTATGTTTCGTTGATTTAGGTAATCTTGTGATAAAATCGATGGAGATGGTTTCCCATTTCCATTATGGAATTGGAAAGCGATGCAACAACCCTGTTGGGTGTTTTCTCTCCACCTTAACTTGTTGACAGTCCAAGCATTTAGTTAAGTAGTCAGCTATATCATTTTTCATTCATGGCCAATAAAACAATTTCTTAGTGGATGTGATCTTTTTTGGATAAACCAGATGGCCAGTATATGGTATTTTATGTAGTTCATCCATGATGAAACTCTTCAAGTCATCACAATTTTGGATATACAACCAACCTTTGTTCTAGTGGCTACTTGTACCGACCATGATTTATCATGTTTTACTTGCTGCAATTTACATTTATCAATAGTTTTAGGTGAAACATAACTCTAATTGTAACTAGGGTCAATTACAATGGACACAAGATGGTTGGTAATCACACCTTCCATTTCCACCACTAAAGCTTGGTGGTCATCTCGTCTATTATCCAAGGATGCATAAATTTGTGGCATGATCCTAGCCGCATCATTGACTATGGTATATTCATGGATTTTGTATACCCTCCTACTATCCTTCTTCCTATGTGGGTAGTCCCATAAAAAAATGTTTTCTCCACATCCCAAAAATTTCAATGGTTCTCTCTTTGTATTATTAGTCTTTTCTAGGGGTAATCCATAGAATGTATTTCCACTTTGAGATGAAAAATTATTCTGGTACACACTCTTAGTGGGGATGATCATATTATATATTTTCTCATGGTTCTTAAACTTTGGGGATTTAAACCACTTCTTCTTGAACCCCAATTTATCTTTCTTCTTCCAATCCTTATGATGTTCTTCCCTATGTTTGAATTTTTTATAGTAGTACCTTGCCTTATGTACAATGTCTTCTAAAGTATTAATTTCATCAAACTTAATTATTTCTCAGAAGGATTGAAGCATCCCACTAATGAATCGATGCATGTTCACATATTCATATTTTATATAGGGAACATACCTCATTAGTTTTAGAAATTTGTTGATGTGTTCATCTATAGTGAGCTATCTTATCTTCAGTTCATATAACATCTTAGTATTTTCATCATTGTACCTTTAATAAAGGTACTTCTTCTTGAAGTGTTTCTAGAATTGTTTCCATGAAAACTCTTTCTCATGAATTTCTTTCACATTTATAAGTTCCTGCCACCAGATGGAGGCCTTTCCATTTAAGTTGAAAATGGCTATTCGATCCTTCATGTTTTCAGAGTATTCATGGACTCTGAAGTACTTATTTAGGGAAATTAGCCAAGCTTATTCTTCTTCCCCCTTTTTTGTATCCCCATAAAAAGCGGGTGGCTTAAATTTCTTATACTCTTCATGATCATGAATCTTGGGATGCTTCCTCCTCTTTCTTCTCCTCTGAGATTGTGAACTAGTCTCATTGTTGCACAATTCCTTGGATTTTTCAGATCCCTCACTAGAGGATTCTCCAGAGGAATCCTTGATGTTAGTATTCTTTTGGATCCATGTTGGGCCTTCTTTGAGGTGCTTCTTCTCATGTTTATACTTTTACAGTGATTTTTTTGTATCTTAGGTGGAATTTGGATTTTCCTGGACTAGTGTTTATCCACATTATTCATTGTTCTCAGATGTTGCAGTTTCCTTTTCATATATGATAGTATTTGCAGGAAAAGTGAATTTATTTCAATTTTCTTTTCTTTCTCTTTTACAAGAATCTCACTGTTTTCTTTAAATATTTGTAATTTTTCCATGAGGCTTCTTAAATTTTCATCCAAATTTGGAGGGGATTCAATGAATCTCCTTTCATCAGACTCTTCTTCTTTTTTATGGTATATTTCTCCCATATTATAATGTGTCACCATTATTTTTGTTTTAGTTTTACTTGTTGTCCATTGAATGGTTAAGTGATCAGACAAAATTTTTATTTTAATTAATTATCCATTAATTTATGAACAACACAAGTAGTTTTGTAAGGTGAAATCAACTTCATCATTTAACACATAACCATACATTAGAACATGAAAAAATAGTAGAATGTCTCAATCCTCTTTTTGGTAGTAAATTTTTAATAAGATATTATGGATAGGGTAGGGTAGGGTGCCTCCCCATTAAATTTTTTTATGATAAAACTTATTCGACTCTTTCATGAGCCCAAGCAAGCCAAGTGTTGTTTCCTTCTCAGATACCACTCTGTAATACACTGAACCCCCTAAGTAAATTTTTAAGGGATGGGGTATTAAATTTTTTCTTTTCCTCAACCATATAAAAGCCTCATATTGAGGGTACCATGATATTCTCCTTGCCGAAATATTTCCAAATACTATAGCCATGCTTAAAACTGATCTTTGGATCAAAAGTTATAGCCGCCCAAAGTTTCCATACATTCATTTATTGAGATAATCTTAGTGAGATTTGGAAACCACTTGGTTCTCATCACTCATTCCATCCAAAATGACATTGACGTGGAATATTCCACCTAACCCACATCACTCCTAGGTCCGATGGTTCAAATATTTGCTTCTCCATCAAAGTTTTCCAATTAGAGTTAGTAGATTTCAAGGACATAATTCAATCTGACCACACACATTCTGATGGATTTAACCTATAGATACAACAACCCATGGAGTTGGGGAATCAATGTATTTAGTTGCTTGAGAGTGACCAACTCGCATGATGGTTAACATACCTTCTCACGCTCATGAAACACTTAGATTACGTGGGCCAATTGAAGATATAAAGATCAGATTGAATATATCCTAATCACCAATCTATGGATGATATCTCCGCTCATAGTTCTTCATGTAGGAATATTCCAAAAATCTTGCACCTCGACAACCCAAAAAAATGATGGAGATCTGTCCACTTTCGTACCACCTTGGTCACCATTTACACAACATACCCATCTCCTGACATGCCACATGGAACTCACATCACCTCCTATATCACCCCCTCCCTAGGCCAAATCACCATGACATGTAGCACCATCATTACCTAACACATGGGCCCACCATGACATTCTATGTGACCATAGGGTACAACAATTTTCCCAACCAGGTGCTAACACCTGGCCATTCTTAATAACATTATTGAATTAATTTTTACTCTGTAAGACACCAACCCCCATGTACCTTGTTAATGGATGGGGCATTAAATTTTATCTTTTTCTCAACCATATGAAATCCTCATCTAGAGGGTACCATTTTCGTCGATATGTTTCCAATGACTATATTCATGCTCAAAACTAGTCTCTGTATTAGAAATTATAGCTTCCAAAAGTCATTTATTGAGTCCATCTTAGTGCCATGTAGAAACCACATGGTTACCCATTTCTCATGAATGATAACATGGCATTGATGTGGCATCTGTCACTTGGCCCATCTGACTCACCAGTTCAATGGTTTGGATCACTTCGAAGATTTTCTTCTTCATCGAAGTCTTCCTATTGAGGTATCAAATTTCCAGCACCAAATCCACTCCGACAGACTCTCTCCAACCACACACACTCTGATGGATATAACCTATGTTGAACATACTATCATTGATTTCAAGGATGGTGTTGAATACATGAGTAAAGTAGTACAATAGATAATAATTTATGGTCAACGAAACAATGCAAAATCGATGGATGATATAAAAACATAGAGTTGATGGTTGACATGACTACCAAAATTGATGTTTGACAAAACAACACACTGTTTGAAGATGAGCGCAGTGATAGAACAACACAATATTCGATGGAACAATGCAGTATTTAATAAAGCATCATAAATTTCTATTGAAGAACAAATCAACGACTCTACAATGTATCAAAGTTACATAGTTGATCGTGACTGCAAAATATAATGCCTAGAGTCTCCATTTGTCTGTTAATAAAGGATGGATGAGATTAAACTTCTATTCAAATCGATGGCTAAAATAAATTCCTATTTAGAGTATGAAGCATCAATGCAAATGCTTTCATATTTAAGCCTTCAAAGTCGAGAGGATCTAACAATGAAGAATACTCTGACGAAGGTAGAGCATTGGACAAAAAAAGATTTATTCAGAGTAATAATTCGATTCTAGGATGAAGACACATGTCAATAGATAGTGCTAAGAATTATTGGTAATATTGAAGGATACTTCGACAAATTCGATCAACGATTTAGATGAGTTCGGAGTAGTCAGGACAACAACTATGAAAGTGACACATGGCGTCACCGTATTAGTGTTCGGATTCTAGTTTAGGGATTCTTCTACAACACTCCAACAAACATAGGATCGAATAATATTCCTCTTCAATATCATGCATTCGGAATTAGTAAGAACTAGGGAAGTTCCACCGCTTCGAAGCTAGGAAATCAAAGAATATTATGTGACAATTATAAAGAGACAAGTGGCAATTGATAGAGACTAGGACAGATGTTATCCTTGAATGATAAGAGGACATGTTGAATATACATACAAGTCTTCGATGAATTACTAGCGTAGTGGAAACAAAGGATAACGACCATAGCTCTTGAGTGATCAACGATGGAGTTGTTTTGATCATTTGGGTTTCAAAAAATTCATGTAGTATATCCAGTTGGAGTTTGAATGTAGAAGTGTTGTAAGTATCATCTATAAAGACACTTTGAAAATAAAATTTTGATGGCTTTGAGAAGAATTAAACCCCAATATGGGTAAGAATTTGGTCACAACGAAAGGTCACATGGAACCTAGCCTTAGAATCAATCACTTTGGTTGTTAGTGCCTGGTGTTTCAAAGCCCAATATCAAGGAAACAATCAACATATGAGATCAAGTCAAGACCATATCTAACAATGGATATGTATTGATGATACAAGTGTCTGACAAGGTTGGTGGTCCCGATAAAAAATCGTCGATGTAAATTAAATGGAAACACAGATCAAATGGTGGATGAGTATTGAGGTCCCAGGGTTCCAATAGACAGCCTGATTGTCCCAATAAAAATGATCCCAGATCAAAGGATGAGATCAAATTAAAAATTATCAGATGATTCTTGAGCATCAAAATTGTGTTTTGAGCATATCACATGAAATGAAAGTGTTAGGGCCCGAATTTGAGGAAGAGGCAAAGGGAATTGAATATGACTTGATGAAAATGACTTTGTATGTGGACAAATGATTGAGTAAACAAGATCTATAAATAATTATACCTTGTTTGAGATAGTATAAGAGAGCGGGGTGGAAGGAATTGGATATGAAATAGAGAGGAAGCATATTAAAGTTCATATATCATGAACTATGTGAAGAAGAAGTATGAATATTCTGTGAAGTGATTTACTATGGTTTATGGTCGATGTTAGGAATAATTTTTTTGAAACAAACTTTTCATATCATCGAGGTTGGTTTCTACAGAGGATCGATGTCCTTTTTTCAGGTTGGTGCCTCTCTCCAGGTTGGTGCCTGGTGTGAAGGTTGGTTCCTATAAAGGATCGGTGTCCTTTTTATTTATGGGTTCGTTCATGTCTCCAGGTTAGTTCTTGGTGTGTAGGTTGGTGCCTACAAAGGATCGATATCCTTTTTATATGTAGGTCGGTTCTTATGTCTATTTTGGTGCTTGGTGTGTAGTTTGGTACCTACAGAGGATTGGTGTCCTCAGAGAAAATTATATGTCAAAAAATTGACATTTATCTATAAAACACCTTCAAGGTTTTCACTTCTACATCTGTAATGTGTAGATTATGATGAGTATATTTATTATATGTGTTAGGATATTTAGACACTTAGGAGTTAATTAAGATATACTTGGTCTAATGTGTAGTTAGGTAAAGTGTGTTTTTTAGTGTGTTTCTTTAGTATGCATTTGTAGTTAGGAAATCCGACGGTCACGATATGTTCTCGACACAGAGTGATCCGATGGTTCATACTCTCCTCGATCTTAATGACCATTGATCCATGGATTAACACCCGATTGGTCCATGATCTCTATTTAAAGAGAATGGAGGGTCATTTGACGATGATCGATTGTGAGAAACCCTCTTGTAAAATCTCTTTGTAATCTTTTTCTTTGCATTAATAAACTGCTCCAAGTGGTCGCATTGGCTAGGGTCATGGATGTTTCCCCATAGGGGTTTTACCACGTGAAAATATCGATGTGTTGATCTTTGATATAGTTATATGAGTGTCTACTAAAGGTGTTCATCCTCTGTTGGAATACCTTTGTTGTCGAACATTGTATCCGAGCCTGTTTGAAGACCCATTGTTGTTGTAGATCAAGATCGTGAAGCCGAGTTGCCTCATATCCATTTTATGTCATTTATGTACATTTTAGGGTTGAGAGGATTGTTCCATTGCATCTGAAGCACTCGTTTCATTTAGGAACACTTTTTGTTTCACTCAAAAATGTTTGTGTTTTCCCAAGATACGACCATTACAGTCAGATTCAAAGGTGTAAAGCTTGAATAAACATTTTTAAAATTTTTGCAAAGTTTTATTTTGGTTTTATTTTGGTTTGATATTATTTGTTTCCGGGTTTCTACTCCTTTAGATATATGTATGTTATTTTCCCCATGCCCTGTGCAATCTCGGAAAATCAGAAACATATAGGAAAAGGTGCATCTTCCATGTAAGCTAACCAAGATCTAACCCTTGTTGTCATCGAGAAACGAAATTGTTTTCTTGTGTGAAAAGAGTGTTTTTTTAGCGTGCTCTCCAAGGCTGTCTTCAACAACAACAAAAACAACACCCCCAATCCTCCTAATACTCCTTCTGAACATTACAATGTGTTTTGCTAGACCATTTGGTTAAAAGTTGCCTTATTAAGTAAGAGGTCTTGCATTCAAGTCTCTCTTTTGTTAACTTTTTTGAAAAAGTCCATGCTAAAATTGTAAAGTGTATTTCACTTCAAGTATCAAAGTGAATCACTATAAGTATCTTTAATATTTTATTTTAGAGTTATTTATTTTGCATGCAAATTTTCTATTATAAAGTAACTTCATTGTAAAAGTGATCCCCACTTATCTTTATAAAAGTGGGTCACTTCATAAATCAACTTACACTATCACATGGTCATTTGGCTACCATTTATGCATTTTTTTAAAAGGGCATAACTCTCACATCCGAAGTCAGTTTTCAATGTCGTTTTTTTAAACCGCATAACTTTTCAAGCTATTTCCATCCAAATCATCAGTTTTAATTTTAAATCCATATTATCTGCATATTTAATATGGCTTCTACAAGTAATGTTTTGTTTACCAGCACCAACTACTTCCAATGGAAATCTCATAAGGAAGATTTATTAAGAAGTAAAGCCTAAAGGCTTGTACCGTATTACCTTGGGAAAGGAAAAATAACCCACTGATGATGATAAGAAATACAAATGGGCTAATAGGAGTGACAAAGCACATGGACTAATTAGAATGTCCATCTCTCCTATTTTAGGGTTCCACCTTAAAAAAATTGATGACCTCGAAGAAGCTTTGGAAAAGATTGAATCTGTGTTTTGTAAGCTCAATATTATTTGAGCACGGCAGTTAGAAAATCAAGTACTGACCTTCAGTCCAAGTGGTTTTTCTTGCCTTGGAGACTATCTATCTAAGTTTAAAACACTCAGAATTTTATGTGAAGAATGTAAGATAAAAATGGAGGAAGAGCGTTGCATCTATTTTATTCTTTCTAAGCTAGGTAATGCATATTTTGTGTTTGTATATACCTTTTATGCCATGAAAGAGGCTCTAGGTAAATCTTATCAAAAACCCACTCTTGAGTCCTTTTGTGTTTCTTTGATTAGAGAGGAAGATAAGCTTGTACAACTTGGAGTGATCAACACTGCAGGTACCTCCAAAAAAGCCTTAGTTGCCCAACAGAAAGATAAACCCAAGTATCCCAAGAAGCAACATCCTCGCTACAACAACAAGCAACATAAGGGTCCCAAACCCGCTCAGACAACTTCAGCTCCTAATGGTGACAAAGGAGCAAAATATAAAAATAAGAAGACTGACAGACATTGCAACTTTTGTGATAAGTATGGTCATGATGAGTCTAAATGTTTCAAAAAGATGGCAGCTTTAGAAGTAGCGATGAAGAAGCACAACATCAGTATTGATTCTACTTATTCTTCTTCTTCTCATGGACATGCACTTTCCTCTTCTAGTTTCTCCTTCAACACAACTTCTAATTCTTCTTTTGATGAGTGGCTTATTGATTCAGGAGCATCTTATCATATGGCTAAGGATAAAGCCATATTTTCTGCTCTAAATGAATGTAACACCAAGAAAAAAATTGTTGGTGATGATAGATCTCTTAGTGTTGTAGGATCTGGAATAGTTCAAGTAGATAATGGTCATTTCAATTATGTATTATGTGTTCCAAGTCTTTCTTGTAACCTTCTATCAGTATATCAAATCACTCATTCAGGTGAAGGTAAAACCGTAGAGTTTTCACCTCACTAGGTTGTAATCAAGGATCTAAAAGATCCTAAGCATGTTCTTGCAACTGGAATTGTTGATGATACTACCAGTTTGTACAAGTTTTACAACTTTGGGTCATCATCTTTTTCATCTGTTTTTGTTGTTCATAGTGATGACTTGAGCAAACTTTGGCATGAGCAGTTTGGTCATCTAAACTATCGCTCATTGAAACAACTATGTAATCAACAGATGGTGACTGGTCTTCATCCTATTTCATGCAGAGATGGTGTTTGTGTCGATTTTGTTCTTGGCAAACATCATCGGGACAGTTTTGACAAACGTGCCTCTTGGCATGCTTCGTTCCCTTTGCATCTTGTTTACAATGATTTGTGTGGACCATTTTCTTCTCCTTATTTTTCTCGGTGCAATTATTTCTTAACTTTCATTGGTGATTTTTCCAAACTTACTTGGGTTTACTTCCTAAAACTTAAGAGCGAAGTTTTTGACAAGTTTTTGGCCTACAAGGCCCTTGTAGAAAAGCAATCCGCACATCAAATTCAAAAGTTAAGAAAAGATAATTGAGGTGAATATGTGAACAATAATTTTACAAGTTACTGCACTAAAAAAGGCATCCAAATGCAACACAATATTCCATATACACCACAACAAAATGGTGTTGCTGAGAGAAAGAATTGCACATTAAAAGAAATGGCTAATTGTATGATCCAATCTATGGGATTAAGTCTAAAGTATTGGGCGGAAGCAATCAACTGTGCAAATTACATAGTCAATCACACTCCCACAAAGGCTCTTAAAAATATAACACCGGATGAAGGTTGGACTAAAATTAAACCAGATGTAAGTCACTTCTGTGTATTTGGCAGTATAGCATGGGCTCACATTCTTGATGAGAAAAGGAAAGCATTGCAGCCTAAAAGTGAGAAGTCTATATTTGTTGTTTATTTTGAAGATGTCAAAGGTTATAGAATTCTTCAACCACATTGTAATGAAATTATTATTAGAAGAGATGTTAAATTT
>CBVK0100135594.1:0-14311 GCA_900067695.1 Picea abies
TCCTCTTCCTCTTCACTTTTTCCTTTCGAAGTATTACCCAAAACTGGTCTCTTCCGTTCCAAATAATCTTCATACAAAACTGTCACCATCTCCGACATAGCATGGAATGTTTTCCGGAAGTCTTTCTCTTCTTGAGGAATCCCTTCATCCGATGCCATCTTCTCTTTGAAAGAAGCTCTCTTTCTCAATCCAATTAATGGATTCTCTACAACAAGCTTGCCTTCACCACGATGTAGTTTTTCCATGGTTATCATGCAACTCAAATCCAAACATCAACTAGCTCTGATACCAATTGATCCGGCAGGATCTTTTCAATGATTATGGTTGAGTTTTTAAACTTGCATGAATAATTTAATCATTTGAAAATTTAATGAAAGAATGAGGAAAGAAGAGGATTATGACATTCAAAACACATATGCAGATCTGAAAAGAATCATAAACAACAAACCATAAGAATGCAGGTTGATAACGGAGTTCGGCACAATGTTTGCCTACGTCTCCGGGCCTTTTTCCTGTGGGGGAGGCTTCTTTATTTCTGCTCAAGTGCTCAAAATTACATCTCAGCAATGCCTATTGGCTACAAGACTGCTCTGGTCTTGTTGTCTCAAATCTCAAGAACCCTGCAAAAGAAACGACATGCAAAACTGATGCTCCAAGCTCCCAGAAATGATCCGACAGCGTCTCCACCTCAAAGGCTTCACTGCATCAAACTAAATTTGGCTTGGCTTTCCTTCAGCATAACTCTGCTCTGAATGACTTTCCATTGGCCTCAAACAGGCCTGGTTTATATAGCAAAGGTGTTGGTTTCACATCCCCAACTTCCTCCAAGAATCTGGCCTCCAAAAATGCCCAATATCCCCCAAAAATGGAGAAAATCATCTAATAATAGGCATATTAATTGAAAAAAAAACCAAACTATAGGGTAAAAACCCAAAATAGTTTCAAATTGGGTGCAAGCCCCCAATGCCCGTGCGCGCACCCCTTTCTGTGGTCGTATGGTTAGGCATGTGGCCGAGCGCTCCACGCTCTGGCCCCTTCTTATTGGCTCCGGCTCCTGGTTTTATTGGCGTTCCATGTGACCCGGTGGCTAATCCTCCGCGCTTTTGGTTCAACAGTCCGGTTCTATGGCGTGCTATATGGCCACGGGGCCAAACAGTTAACAAAGCCCCGTGCTCTATCTACTATACGAGCCGGGTCATCTGGCCATTTGATAGGACCTCGGGTCCAACTTGGTAACCGCCGCGTCCGTTTTGGAATAGACCCTGGTTTTTGTGGTAAGGTCATGTGGTATGCTGAGGGCTTGGGCTAAGCCCCGGCCCTTTTACCGCCCGTTCAAATTTTGAACCAAATTTAAAACCAATTTTCGCCGATTCGGTTACAAGAACCACCGCTCGCCATGTTGGATAGCACGAATTGTTAAGTCGTTCGCCCACCGAAGGTTGTGGGTTCGACCCCCGGCGCCGCCATAACAAAAGTTTTAACACACAACCAATGAACCAATAATGGGGTGCCACGTGGCATCCCAGGATTGGGCCACGTGGCACCCTTTTCAACCAATGAAAACATGCCACGTGTCAACACGTGATTCACCCACGTCTGCTGCCACGTCGTCTGACACATCAACCTACTGTACTGCCCAGTCATATGCCACATCAGCCTGTCGTACACCCTGTCAGCCTGCCATGTCACTGGATGATGTCATCCTGCCACGTGTCACCCTGTGAGTGGTGACACGTGTCACCTCATAACTGGTCTGATCGTACGCCAAATATGCCAAATCCGTATGACACGTGTCGCATCTTGGTGATGCCACGTGTCCTCTATACGGTCTGCCATGTGTCACCTCCTGGTTGGCCCACGTCAGCTGTACGGACATGCCACGTGGACTGTACGGAATGTACAGTCATCCCCCTATTTTGCCTGTTTGCCTTATTGAATAGAACGCGATATCTTCTTCATACGGACTCCGTTTGATGAAGTAAATATACCATCGGAATCAGGAAGACGAGACAGACGCAATGGCATGGGTTTCGTCGCATTTCGAGCACTTTCATTTTTGAGCATTTTTCAAGGCCTATCAGGCTTATGGATCCGTTTTCGGATCACATGGACTCACCACACTCGACCATAATCAGATAATGTCCTATACAGAATTCACTCAGAGGCTCATTGATAGGTTTGATCAAGGAGATCCTGAGCTGCATTTTTGGGAGCTCACCCAACTCAAGAAAACAAGTACGGCTGAAGTATATATTGATGAATTCCAGAGGCTTGCAGTTATGGTACAAGATATGTCCCCGACTAGGGTCATGATGCTTTTCATAGAAGGGTTGATGGAACCTTTGAAGGGTTGGGTAAATGCCTTCAAGCCTACCAGCCTACAAGAGGCCACTTGGAAGACGAGGGATTTGGGTTCAACTACTAAACCTAAATTCATACCTAGACCACCTCTCAACAATGGTGGAAGAGATCAAAGGCCTCCAATAAACCAGGGAAGACGTGACCCTAAGGGTTTTGACAAAGGCTGTGGCAGAATAGATGACAACACTAGAAGAGAACTGAGGAGGAAGTGACTCTACTTCACATGCAAGGAACCATGGAACCCATCACACAAGTGCATGGGATGTGGTCAGGTGCACTACATTGAGGTCACTTTAGACAATGAAGAGGAAGATGAGATTGGCCAGATACAGAACATGGAGGCAGTAAAGGAGGAACAGACCATAGGATAGGATAGTATGGTCACCTTGGCATCTATCAGTGGAGTACCCAAGTATAACACCTTCTGAATGAGAGGGGTCTTGCAGGGTCAAAGAGTTTCGGTCTTGATTGATGGAGGAGCTTCCCACAACTTCATTGATGCAACATTATTGAAGAGGAGGCACATACCTACAGTAGAATTTGAAGGATTCAAAGTGGAGGTTGCAGGAGGAAGCACTATACCCTATGACAGATATATTCCGGGCATGAAGCTTACCTTGGGTAGGCACGAGCTGATATAGGAAATCTATTTCATGGACCTTTCGGACACCAACATCATCCTAGGGGTTTAGTGGCTCAGCACATTGGGGCCTATCACCACCAACTACAAAATGATGGAAATGTCATTCACAGAGGAAGGTGGATGAAAGGTATTACTGAGGGGTATGACAGGGAATGCTCCAAAGGTAGTCACGGCCAAGAGGATGGAGGCCATCTTCCGAAGGGATGAGATAGTATACGCAGTGGAATGCAAGATTGTGACACATGTGGATGAACAGGGCAAGGTTCACTACACTCTAGAGATCAAAGAAATCCTTGACAAACACCACAAGGTGTTTGGGCCTATTCCTCAAGGGGTACCACTAGATAGGGGGTTTGAGCACATTATTGAGCTAGAGGAAGGGGCCAAACCAGTTATCACCACACCATACAAACACCCCAAGAAGTACAAAGACGAGATAGAGAAGGCCATCAAGGAACTTCTGGACATGGGGCACATTAGGCCCAACAACAACCCTTTTGCTTCTTCAGTAGTGTTGGTGAAGAAGAAAGATGGCACTATGAGAATGTGCATTGACTTCAGGGCTTTGAACAAAAAGACCATAAAAAAAAGGTACCCGATACCCAGGATTGATGAACTATTGGACAAACTGCATGGGGCCATCTACTTCACAAAGATTGATCTTCGCTCTGGTTATCATCAGATCAAGATGAGGGAGGAAGACATCTCAAAAACTTCTTTTAGATGTCACTACGGCCATTATGAGTTTTTGGTGATGCCCTTTGGTTTAACCAATGCCCCTGCTACATTCCAATCATGTATGAACCAGGTGTTCAACAAGCAGCTAAGGAAGTACTTGTTGGTATTTTTTGATGACTTGCTCATCTACAACAAGACGTGGGAGGAGCATCTCAGGCATGTGGATCAAATTTTGTCAATCATGGAGGAACAATCACTTTATGCTAAGGAGTCCAAATGTGAGTTTGGAATGACATAGGTCCTCTATTTAGGACACATCATCGGGGCAAAGGGGGTACAGGTACATTAGGAGAAAATACAAGCCATCATGGAATGGCCTACTCCTAAGACACTCACCGAATTGAGAGGATTTCTGGGTATGTGCACGTATTACAGGAAATTTGTCAAAGGATTTTCTCAATTGTGTGCACCCTTGACCGATTTGACTAAGAAAGGAGCCTTCAAGTGGGACGAGGAGGCTCAAATAATGATGGATAAGATGAAGGAAGTGATGAGTACGTGCCTAATCTTATCCCTTCCAGATTTCAGTCTTCCTTTTACCTTGGAATGTGATGTCTCCGGGGAAGGAATAGGGGCCGCACGGATGCAAAAGAGGCACCCTCTTGCCTATGAGAGTTGGAAGCTCAGGGGTCCCAAACTACTCTACAACATTTATGACAAAGAAATGCTGGCTATCATGCATGCGCTAGCTAAATTCCGACAATACTTGGTTGGTGCCAGGTTTGTGGTCAAGTCAGATCATAACAATCTCAAATATCTATTGGAACAGAAGGACTTGAACGAGAGGCAAAAAAAATGGGTAAGTAGAATGCAGGCCTACGACTTTGATATTGAGTTTGTCAAGGGGAAGAACAATGTGGTGGCTGATGCCTTATCGAGGAGGCCATCCATCTTTGCCATAACAGGGGTAACAGTTGACTGGAAAGACCATCTGGTAATGGAGTATGCAGAGGATCATTTTGCATGCCATCTACTAGATGGACAAGTACAAGATGAATATTTCAAGGTTATGAATGACCTCATCTACTAAAAAGGCTGAATCTTCCTAGTTCTTGGATCGACATTCAAGGCTAAAGTATTGTAGGCATGCCATGACTCACCAATGGCAGGACATCAGGGGATCAACAAGATGTACAGGCAGGTGAGAGAAAGATTCTCTTGGAAGGGTCTCAAGGAGGATGTGATTAATAATGTCAAAGAGTGTACTACATGTCAAGAAAACAAGGATGAGCACACGCACCCAGCAGGACTCTTGCAACCCTTGCCCATTCCAGAGCACAAGTGGGAAAACATATCCATGGATTTCATCACTGGACTGCCAAAGACGCAAGGGAAGGACTGCATATTTGTAGTGGTGGACAGGTTAACAAAGTTTGCACATTTCTTTGCCATAGCTACTGACTTCAGTGCAGCACAGGTGGCTGAACTGTTCTTCAGGGAGATTTTCAGGTTGCACGGCCTACCCAAGACCATTGCCAGCGATAGGGATAACAGTTTTATGAGTACTTTTTGGTAGTATTTATTCAGGTTGGATGGTATGGCCTTGACCCCTAACACTAGCTATCACCCTCAAATGGATGGACAAACAGAGATAGTCAACAAATGGGTGGAGGGCTACCTCAGAAACTATGTGGCGGGGCAACAGAAAGCATGGGCCAGATGGTTGCATCTGGGAGATTATTGCTACAACACCACCCAACACATGTCCATTGGCATGTCACCATTCTGAGCCTTGTATAGCTATGATCCTTTATCGTTTGTGGAGATTGCGTTTGGTGACAGCAGGGCACCTATGGTACAGGATTGGATCGAGCAGAGCCAAGATATTCTCAGGGAACTGAAAGATCATCTACAAAGGGCAGAAAACCAACAGAAGGTCCAAGTAGACAAGCACCGAGTTGATCATACCTTTGAGGTTGGCGACTTAGTCTATCTGAGACTACAACCATACAGGCAGGCTTCCATTAAAAGAAGTGGAGTGGAGAAACTGCAGCCATGTTTCTTTGGGCCCTATAGGGTCAGCAGAAAGATAGGGGTCGTAGCTTATGAGCAGGAGCTTCCATAGGGCAACAAAATACACAACATATTCCATGTCTCCTATCTTAAGAAAGCCCTCGGCCAACACATCAAACCTATTGAGGTATTACCCCCCATGGATGAAGAGGGACAACTTATTCTAATTCCGGAAGAGATATTGGAAATCTGAGAGAAGAGGCTCAGAAACCGAAGCATCAAGGAGTACCTAATTAGGTGGAAGGATTTACCCATTGAGGATGCCACTTGGGAAAAGGAGCACGTGGTCAAAGAAGCAGGTTTGGAATTGCTTGAGGACAAGCAATTTCAAGCAGGGGAGATTGTAATGTCCCCCACCTCTTAGAGAGGTGATGAGGAGACTCAGTGGCCTGGGCACCCCCACTAGGTCATAGTCTCACACTGAGGGGGAAGGTCAACTAGACTAAAGTTATATTTTTAAGTTGACTTGAGAAAGGAAAAGGATAAAAGGAGTAAAAGATAACTCAACAGAAGAATAGAAGTTAACCTTGGGAGTTAACCTAACTCAACAGAGAATCATAAGGGAAAAGTATAAGTAAGAGGCTGGGGCGCACCCATGAGGCATTCAGATTTTGGTATATTTCTTGTTAATGCTCTTGAGCATTCAGTTTGGGGGTTTGTTGTACAAACCCTTGTGAGCAACTCAGTGGTGAAATATCCACTCACCTTGTTCCATAATTTGGTCTCGGGGATGAAATATTCCTCCACACCATTCTATTCTCATCATATTCCCTTCTAGAGCTTCAGAAGATAGCAAGGTCGTACTTTTGGGGAATTTCCAGCAAGGGCGCACCACACCCTTGAGGAGGGTTCGATTTAGCCATTCAGGAGGGCTCAACTCTCTTAGAAGATTTCGTAGTTGGAGAGGTTTTCCTTGGATGTTGGGCTTGAAACTTTAGGAGGAGGATCCCACTACCCTGATCTATTACTTGATCGAGTTTGGGCTCATTTGGAGCATTCTTCCATCTTGGCCAAGTTATTGAGGGCTTTAGTCCCCACTTGGAGCATGGCACTCTCTAGTTGGAGGGTTTGACATTCATATCTGCTTGGTACTGGTATTCATTACTTATCTAGCCTTTAGAGGCTTATTTTGTATTGTCGGGAGAATTTTGTAGTAGCTCATATCTGTTGTTTGTACGACCATCTGAGGTTTATGCCAGATCGACCATCTATTGTATTGATCCTACATTACTTATAATAAAAGGATCAGATCTTTGCTTGTGCTTCTATATTTTGAATGTATGATTATCTTCATGTGTTGAATGAATATTGTATGCACTTAATAACCCAATAAACACCTGCACATCGACAAACCAGTGGTAGTTAGTGATTCCAAGCCAGAGTTGGGCTTGGGATCATTACACAAAATTAATATGCCACATCACCATTTCCCTTCGGATTTTTGCCATCCCAAATAATCTTTGATTGCTTCCATGTTTTTCAACTGTAGGTGAGGTGATTTGGGACAGTTCCATGCCATCCATGGTTGTTGGATTCACCGGGATGAATCCCCAAGGTGTGGGGAAATTAAAGAGTTGCTTAGGAGGGAAAGGGGAATTTGGGATTTGGCCATTGTATGTAAGCAAATACCTGATGTTCAGGAACTTTTCAAATCTACTTATACCCCCCCTTTGTTGCCTATAAGTTTCCTTGTGAACTAATCGAAGCACAACTTCGATTTGGGCTTGTTTCGGTGAAGGGACCCCTTGGTCCTGAACCCTGAGAGGATTTTCTCCTATAACAAACAACCTCAAAAATTAGTTTTATTTTTCCCATGTTTTATCTTTGTTATCTACCTTTTCGATGCCTTTTGTTTGGAACAAATATGACTATGTATGAGCAATATATGACCCTAGAAAGGTATGGGGGAAGGCGCTGGTCGAGAGACTAATCATGGAAAAATTTGAAATTGGGAAAAATATTTTTTTCTAGACAACATAATTGATAGGCTTCTATAGGCCTACACACTTATAGATTAAATGGGTTTTCCTCATCCAGCCCAATTTGGCCTCGGAGAACCCCAATTAGGCATCATAGGACCCCAATTAGGCCTCCTTCAGGCAGGTGTGTTTTGGGCCTATAATGCGTCCCTGTCACTCTAGGATGCACCACTAAAATTATGGGCTTAATTTGGGGAGGATAATTCCATGAATACGTTATTGAATTTGCCTCGGTCTTTTTTACTATTCACAGGAGAAAATCTGCCTCCGTATGGCGAAGTTATGCAATTAACAAGTACAATGACTCTTTGGGGGGTAATTTTAATTTTTAATATATAGTTTTAAATATATAAATAAAATTTATTTCAAATTATTAGTTTTATTATAATTTCTAACAATAATTCTATTTATATATATATATATATATATATATATATAACTAAATTAAAACAAATAATATAATTTCAAATTTAAAAAACAAATTTAAAAATATATAAATAAATAAAACTATATAACAAAAATAAAATTCAATAAAATTAAACCTAAACGCCCCTGTGCGCCTCTGGTCACCCATACGACTAGGGTGGAACCCCCTTCAAGTTGAAACACATGTTGACGGTGGTGGAGGGCACTGGAAGAGGGTGCAAAATGGGAGGGCCCGCGTAGGGGAGGAGGAGGTGCTTGTTGCATGGAGGGTGTTGGGTATGGAGGGATAGTGGAGGAGGTGCTTGTTGCATGGAGGGTGTTGGGTATGGAGGGAGAGTGGAGGGTCTACACAGAGGAGAGGGGGAGGATGGGGAGATGGAGGGACCGGGTACCAGGCATGAGAGGATATGGGAAGAGGAGGTCACACACAAGATGGAGGTGTTGGTGGAGGGAGTGGTGGTTAGGAGATGTATGCGCGTGGGGTGGAGTGGAGCTCGGGGGAATGGTGGTGGAAGGAGTAGAGGGAAGGTATTGTCTCATGTGGGTCTATGCATAGGGATGATAAGGATTTGGGCATGGGAAGGAGGACCATGTGAGTGGAGGTGGAAGTGGGGGTTTGGACTGCGCGTGCGAAGGAGGACTTGTATGGGGGAGGATTTTTGGTGGGTGAGTGCACGTGAATGAGAAGGAGGAGGTGGTGTTTATTTTGGCCATGCATAGAGGTGGAGGTTGAGGGATGGTGGTGGTTTCCTGGAGGTGGATGGGTGGACAACCACCCCCAAACTTTAAAAATTGATTTTTTTATTTTTTTTCGAAAGTGAGTTTTTTCACTATAGGAAAAGGGATGTGAGGTCTTGGGTTCAAACCCCCTGCCATCCTTTTCAATTTTTTCAGCAGCTCCTGTGTTTTTTCAGCGGAGAAAAAGTGAGGGGGCTTGGGTTCAAATTCCAGGCCTTGAAAATGGCCATGCACATTCCTGCATACTCAACAAAAACCAGAAATTTAATTCTCTAAAGGGGCCTTGGAGGCTTGGGCCTGGTTCCCAAGAGGGGTTCGAATCCCCTCCCATTTGATTTTTTTGCACATGAAATTGAATGAATATGGCACACCAACAATAAAACATGAACCAACACTCTATTCCAAATCTGAACCAACACTAAAGAAACCATTCTTAAGGCAGAAATAACAATTTTCCATACAAAAATCCACCATAACCAACAAGGTTTTTCTTTCTTGTTTTGAATTCGAATTGATGGGGGGTTGCCTGGATTTGTAATTGAAGGTTGGTGCATGGTTATGGCTAGTTTCCTAATGAATACCTACGCTTTCTTTCAGGAAGACTTCCTCTTCCATTGAATACCTGTTGTAGAGCTCCCTCTCGCCTTGGCAAATATGCCAAAATGACATGAGAGAGGGGAGAGGGAGGGTTTTGTATTTTTTAATTTTTCAAAAAATATAATTTCCCCAATATTGCATGAGGAAGGCTTCCTCTCCTCCACTTGATTTTAAGAAATTTGTGATTTTTTTATAATTTTTTCCACTATTTTTTTAATATTCCTCGAAAATGGTGCCAAGTCAAAGTTTGACTTTGACTTTGACTTTGACTTTGACTTTGACCTTGTTGCTATCGATTTAACCCAAAAAGGTTTACAGATGAGATGGAGTTGGAATTGGATGCATAGCACATGGATGGAAAGTTATTTATGAGCTTGTCGAGAATATGTAGTCACAAATATGAAATAATGGTACCTCACCCCTCAATTTTGACCCATAACAGTTGCCGTTTAAAACCCCTCACTTGCTAGTGGGCCCACATGACACCCAATCTTGCAAAAGGCACCATATCTCCATATGATATCCAATTGAGAAAAATGAGGAGCCATTGGAAAGGTATCTGAGTCCATTACAACGTGGAATCTATGAATCTTTGATTTAAAACTCTTTACCAAGAAGCTTTTAACCCTAAAGCACTGCATTTAATATGGTGTCAAAAAGTGATCAAGAACTTGCGAAGGAACGTTCTTACTAACCAGGGGTTGAAACCAAGAATGAGATATACCGTTAGAAAGGTATTGCAATTAACTACACCATTCCTATGTTTTATTTTCCTTTCATAATATAAATCTGAATAGAATCAGACCAGGAAGTCACAACTATTGGTTTTGGCCATTCGGGTGATGCTAACTTTGCGTCCTCTGTAAGGGGGTCATACGGACTTAGAATTGGGCCCATGATAGCCTGTTGGAAAGATTTTTTTGATCCCTAGAATGTGGCAGCATGCTTTTTCTCAAAATGTGGACATATTTAATTTTATTCATTGTGAAAGTACCCTGTCCCCACGGGACCCACCTAATGACAGGCGAAAGGGACCAACATTAAATGTTTTGCAAACTACGTGCTTATCTCATGAAATATGAACCAAACAATATTGGCATGAGAAATTATGATGTGGGAGGGTTTCAGAAATAAAAAATTACCCTAAGAAGAACTCCCTTGGAGAAACATTACATGGTCCCATGACAAGTCGAGAAAGTTCGGGATGAGCCCGTTTGGGTACCATTTAGGATGTTAATGGACATAGTGATGATCATAGTTGTTATACTACTTCCCATAAGGTGATAGTATAGTAGGGAAAAACATGAATTTGATATCCATTTTACCTCACTATGCCTCAACTGACCATGGAAGCACTAACCCAACTGAGTGCAACAACTCTGAACTGACTTGGACTATTGCCAACTGACTTGACCTTGTTCCCTGATACTCTCTAGCATTTGATAAATATTTACACACTTAGATCACAACCCTATGAAGGTATCCAACTGATACTCTTTCAATGGAAGAGGCCATAGTAACTATGAACCCTGCCACTGTCTTTGACTGGAACCATAGCACAAAGGGATGCTTGTGGAGGAATGAAAACACCATGTTGAGCCCAAAGCATATTTTTGGACCAACGGGTAGCGAGGTCTTGTTTGATGGTTTCCATTTTGCAGTCTATGGAGGAATGCATGTTTTTATTGATGGTGGAAAAAATATCACTAAGCTACCTCACTTCTTGTTGGGTCTCTGTGAAATTACATGACAAGGAACTGAAGAGAGCTTCCAAGTCTTGGCTATGGGTGTGGGTCATGATGAAGAAGGAAAACAAAAAGAGAAAGGTGGGACCACACAAAAAATGGTTTATGGCTGAAGTGTATCATGACAATGAGTACGATGATGGGAGTCCAATGGGGTCAGGCCCAAATAAGGGTGTTGTAAGGGGGTTGGGTCCACGAAAAAAAAATGATGAAAATTTATAGGTATGACTGCGATAAGGGAGAAGGGAGGAATCCAACGGGATAAGTCTCCAATAATTGTGCCAAAATGAACCAGATGGTTTTTTTTCACTCTTGTGGAGTTATACTCCGATATGAGGAATATTGCAGTGTTGAAATGTCCAAATTCTTAACAGGAAGAAATGTGTAGTAATTTCACAACTTGAATGCATGGAAATAGATCTTGTCTATTCTTTTTTTTTTGTCCCAAGGGTTAGGGTATGGAGGGTGTCTACAGAAAAGGGTTTTCCATGTTCTATAGATATTTGATATATGTTTGGGGTACAACAGTAGTATTCGACGCAATATGTCAAGGCACCAACTAAGGAGGCTAGACCATGCCCTTAGCCGTACTACCCAACTACCCATGTACTAGAGAATATCTTCCCGAGTGCTATTCTCAGTGGCACTATAGAAGTCAGGAGACCGATCGGTTTATCTATGGAGGGATTCAAAAGATCTAGGGAAATCCGTATATAGGTGTTGCTTGATGTGCTACTACTCGAAGGGGTACCAACAGGGGTTACAAGGGTGGCCAACAGATGTGCGCTTAAGTACCACTTTTATTTCCTAAGTGTATGATTCCCTGACCATGGGTTTATACACGTAACGAAAGATCTATATAGTTTAAGATGTTGAAATACGTTTTTATCGTGAAAAAACAATTAACCCACAATTTTCTACCAAGGAAAGTTCTCTGATACCACTTGTAGTATTCCAGATATAAAATAGTATGCAGAACAAAAATATTTTAGCTAGAAATTGAAGAACAATAATCATATAACTAGAACAATACCAGAATAATACCTAAATAACACCAAAAAGAGCACCTTGAATAATGATAGAAATGTTCACTTGCCTCTTCGAGGGGGAAAACTCCAACAAAGTAGATATCTATTACAATAATATCCAAGTTAAAACTTCTCATACCCTCTACTACTATTTATACTAAATTTGTCTATCCAAAAGAACAATCTAGAGGAAGATATTTCTAGAAGTGGAATATTCTATTAGGACTTATTACATTTGAATTATCCTTCCTTATTTCTATGCCTTATTAATATTGGCCTTTATTACATGGAAATATATTATTCTACCTACATGAGGGGTTAGGGAGGTTAGGTCCCTAACAAATCCTATAGGATATCTTGCAAAACAATTAGAAGAGATATTTTTTTTTGGAGAGATCAAGATAGTGATAATGTGATTGCAGTAGCATTATTAAGATAAGAAGATCTTGATTCTAAATCTTATTGTTGTGAAGATGATCTTGTATAAAAAAATTGTTTTCCTATAGGTCTTCTTGTAGCTAGATTGGTAAAATAAATTTTGAAAAAATGAAAAATGAAAATAAATGGAGGGGATAAAATATTTTTTATTCTTTCCTAATGTATGATAGTATGGAAAGTGAAAGTATGGAAATGATGATTGAATATGAAGAAAACCTTATGAAATTCTTACTCCTCATTTTTTTTTTGTAGATAATTTTGAATTCTTGTAGGCACTCACTATTGTTGATTTTTCTAATCTTTCATTTTTGTGCATATTCCTTGCTTAGGTGAGGTGACTTGGGGCTTGCAAAATAAAAATAACAACATATAATTTTTTTTTCAAGACAATGGTACCATTTTTGGTTTTCACCAGTGCCTTTCCTCATCATGCCTTGAAAGGTTTTCACGATGAATTGTTTTTTATTTCTCTGGTCAAAGACTACTTCCATGGTGTTTTTCAATTAGAGACCTATATTTTCAATCAATATAACTATTTTCTTCATTTTTTTTTTGTTTTTATTTTTCTATAATTGTACCACTCCTTATTATTTGGATGGATTGAGAGCACCTCTACTATCAATCACATCCAAATTTTGTTCTTTGATTGTGGTTGTAAAATCCTCCCTTGTCAAAGAATTGTTGTATATCTTGAGCCTAAATCCATTCACTAACAAGGGAATTATTTCTTCATATATGGTTGTGATTTGAAGTGAACCATTATTACAACACTTATCAATTATGTATGGCCCTAACCATATATTCATCAGTTTTCCCTTAAAGTCCATGAATCTTGAATCAAATATTTGGAGTCAGTCTGGTTGCTTGAAATTACCATGCTTGATTCTCTTGTCATGCCAAAATTTCTTTTGAAATTGTACTAATTTAGTGTTGAAGAGTGTTTGCATCTTATATTCATATAGGGAATTCAGCTGATTCAATTTCTGTTTTTATGCTGATGTGATATCTGTTGGTCACTATAATTGCTTAATTAATTTCAAACAACCAAGTGAAACATAAATTATCAACCCAGGGAAGTCTTTTGTTTCAAATATAGCTGCGCACTATATATGCTCAATTCCAAAAGCACTTAGTGTTGTAGTAAAGAAATCATTCTATCTAAACTTGCTGAAGTGAACTGAGGTTCTGAATTGAATCACAGGAAAGAAATCTCCCTATTGCAATTCTTTATAGGAATCCTGGATTACATTTAAAATAACATTGCAATGGGTAAGAACAACTATCTTGCAATCAGAGAACAGGACCCTTACTCTCAAACAGAGACTCAGTGCTAACACTCTTTCATGAAAATAATAATGCAGAAAACAATAAGCTCTTTCTAACAGAAAACCAAGCACTTAGTTCCTTTCTGTCTAAGCAGGAACCTTGGGCCTTTCTTCTGTTTAGCACACTTGTGAGATTGAAGTCTACAGAGAACAAAGCAGTCTGATTCCTTTCTTTCTAAGCAGGGATCTCTAACCTAGTTTCTGATTAACACAGGAAAAGTAAACAGCGAATAGGATGTTTTGGTTCTTTCCTTTCTGAGTAGGAACCCTTAATCCAATC
>CBVK0100135595.1:0-14310 GCA_900067695.1 Picea abies
TGATATGTGCTCACATCTAAATGGTTATAAATGAAAACAATGGGTAATGAATAAATGTTGAATGCTAATTGATGATTTTTTGTGCAAGAGGGAAGTTTTGGGAAAAATAACCCCACACTCATTCACCCCCCCTCTAAGTGTGGTAGGTGTGTTCAATAGGGGCTACGTCCACAAAGTCTTCTTCTTTATTAGCTTCAGTTAATCAGGTTACAACACAGATCCATCCAAATCCCTCTTCACATAGGATAGAAGATCTGCATAGCTTGCTATATCCTTCTTCCTTGCATTACAACACTTAGCTTCCTATAGCAACCTCACACTAACTTGCACTTAGCCTTGCAAGCCTTACACAGTTCACATGGAGCACTTATTCAACATCACATAGATGCACTACCAATTGCACTAAGCAGTCACACCTATTTCACATCTACTTCATATCTATTTATACATACAAAATTGGGCCTAAGTATGGGTAAACCCATGGGCTGACATCCCTTTCCCATTACATTATCCCCAAAAACCCAAAAAGGACCCAAAAAGGGGTCTAGCTTCCACGATTTCTGCTTTGTGTTGTGCTTCATATTTGACAAGCTATCGAAGTTCCAAAAACACTCAAATATGACCAACTATTCCTCAAAACTTGGTCAGGGCCAGTAGATATGTCGTATGAAGGTCAGTCACGCATTGGGATGTCAATGCCACTGTTAGCGGAAACAATTGTGTATCTGTCTATTCTTGACACTACTGTTGACCCAAATCCTTACTCCTCGCATATGGACGAGGAGGATCTTGTTCTAGAACCCGTATGGGCCATCCAATATTCTTGTTTGCATGATTTCCTTGATGATATTTACCCTCAGATGAATCCATCTTAGAGGCCATATATGGTATTGATAGGCCTTGGGATGATATGCATCATCACTCCTATTTCCTCCCAGAGCTTGTAGGATCGAACATGATGAATTTAGATCTACCTTGAGTGAGATAGTCAGTCACACTGTGGTTGCATTAGATACACATGGTATTTATGCCGAAGGAGACATGGAGAATATTTCTCCTACTTCCATGATCAACATCTCTTGAATTCCTAGAAAATTTGAGAACATATATATCAGTGCGGATTATTCGCTTGAAGAAATTCATATCTAAATTCATATCTACATTGATCTCTTCATATAAGTTCATGATGTATTCTCTTTTTCGTATGAATATATGCCAGGGATCGACCCCATCATTGTCAAACATGAGATTAAGATCTATCTATATGCTAGACCTATTTGAAAAAATATTAGAGTTGTTAATCATAGGAATTCCCCTGCTATTAAGGCAGAGGTAGAGAAGCTACTTAATGCTGGTTTCATCTACTCCGTTCCCTTGAATGAAGGGGTGTCCAACCATGTTCTCATGAATAAAAAACAAGGAACCATCCGCGTATGTATGGATTTTTGAGACCTGAACAAGGATTGTCCTAAATACGACTTCCTGACTCCTTTTATGGACCAAATTCTTGATGAGTGCACAGGAAAAAGAATTGTTTCTTTTATGGATGAATTTTCAGGGTATAATCAAATTCAAATCAAACTCGAAGATCATCATAAGAAGATGTTTATTTTTCCTTGGGGTGCTTTTTCATATTGGAAAATTCCTTTCGACCTTAAAAACGTTGGAGCAACCTTCCAACATGCCATGACCTTTGCTTTTCACAATCTCAAGCATATTGTTGAAGCTTACCTAGATGATCTTGTTGCTCACTCTCGCAAGAGAGTAGATCACTCGACTCACCTTCGATCAATATTTGAGAGATGTCGTTACTATCGTATTCGGTTGGACCCTCACAAGTGCATCTTCTGTGTTAGGTATGGAAGTCTTTTAGGATTATTAATATCTGATCATGGGATCATGGTAGACCCTAAGAAGGTTGAGGAAATACTTCAATTGCCTCCCCCGCATAACATTTAAAAAATTCAAGGTTTACAGGGGAAGGATAATTTCCTACATTGTTTCATAGTGAACTATTCTAGTTTAACTAATGGTTTCATGCATATTTGGAAGAACGCTACTCTATTTATATGGGATGAGTGAGCCCAAGAATCTTTCGATGCTCTTAAGAAATATTTGGTATCAACACCTCTGCTAAAGCCTTCAGACTACAATAGAGACTATTTTCTTTATATCGCCACATCAAAAGGGATGGTTGGTATGGTTCTGGTTCAGGAGGATGATGAGCTCCATGAGCACATTGTCTATTATCTTATTCAAAACCTAGTCGGTCCTGAACTTAAATACTCTCACGTAGAGAAACTAGCCTTGGTCTTCGTACATGCAGTTCAAAGATTACGACATTATATATTACTTTGCAAAATGTAGTAGTTTCATATATCAATCCATTTCAATAAATCCTCACCAGGCATATCATAGGGGGGAAATACAATAAGTGGATTGTTATTTTGCAAGAATTTTATCTCAATTTCTCTTCAGCGAAGTCTAAGAAATCACTAGTTTTTACCGAGTTGATATTGGACTTCCCTCGACTAGATGAGGACATTTTTTATGAATATTCGTTCTCGAATGAACATATCTTCCTTATCTCATATTCAAAACCATGGTATGGATAAATTCTAATTTATCTTCAAACCTTTAATCTATCCCAAGAATTGTCGAGAGACAATTGACGATGTATACATCATCAAGACAAAAACTACCTTATCATCGGCGACACTTTGTATCAGTGAGGAGTAGATAATATTTTACTTTGTTACTTGAATCAAGAGGAGGCTGAGTCTGTTCTCAATGAATGTCACGGTGGGGCTTGTGATGGTCATTTATCAAGGCTTGCAACAACCCAAAAAATATTGTGAGATAGTTATTTTTGGTCATCAATTTTTAAAGATTGTGTTGAAGCAGTCAAGAAATGTCATCCTTGCCAGGTGTTCACCCGAACAATGTGCTCGTACCTAGCCCTTCTTCACCTAGGCATCACTATCGGTCCCTTCAGCAAGTGAGGGGTAGATTTTATGGACTGTAACCTAGCTTCAGCTGGGGTGCATCATTATATCATTTTGGCCATGGATTACTTTAGTAAATGGGCATAGGCCATGCCTACCATTAAATCTGATGGTAAGACAACAACATTCTTCGTATTCAGCCAAATTATATCTTGGTTTAGAATCCCAAGAGAGATTGTCATTGATCATGGAAATCACTTTCAAAATGAAATGATGAAAGAGTTAGTATCAAAACTAGGGTGTAAGCACGGTCATTCTTGCCCTTATCATCCCTAAGAAATTGGATAAGTAGAGGCGGTGAATAAATCTCTCAAGGTCGTCTTGAAAAAAATTGTCAGGTAGAGTAAATATGACTGGCATATGATGCTTTACCCTACAATTTGGGCATATCGAACCTCGATAAAACATTCCACCGATTTCTCTCCTTTTCAGTTAGTACGTGGTGTAGAGTTGATTCTTCCAATTTAATGTTAAATCCATTCCCTCAAGTTGGAAATTGAGCTCCTACATGACACATCTGATCTTGAAGAGCACCTCGTACACCTAGAGTGTCTCGATGAGCAGATTCAAGATTCCTTTATCACTATTGAAGAAAATAAATGACATATTAAGGTTCAATATGATAAGTCTGTATGTCCACAACATTATGATGAGTGTGACTTGGTTCTCCTATATGACCAAGCCAAAGAACTATTGGGGTCAGGCAAGTTCAACCACAGGTGGCATGGTCCTTATATCATGTGACGTTTCTTAGAGAGAGGAGCCTATGAATTGGGAGATTATGAAGGGAATATGTTGGATGATCCTAGAAATGGGCTCAACCTTAAAAGGTATTACGCTTGAGCCCTTAAGATAGGGTGTGACCTTTTGTATACTAGTGTATCTTAGTGCATATACATCTTTTCCTTTGTGTCACTAACTTGCTTATCAAGTTTTCCCTTGGTTGGTAGATTTCAATGGAGTCTTCAGTTTACTTAGGATTCATGAATTATGCCACTCATCATACACAAAACATGGAATCCACTACTTGGGTCATTTACTCACCCGAGGGCCAATTGGTGTGTTCAGGTGGCATTCGTCTGAAGTCGTCAATGAATAATGTGGTTGCGTATAGTTTCATTATAGAACTATTACGCAATGCCATTTCACATGGTGTTTGGTATTTAGAGGTTCACCTAGAATCTTGGTTATTCGTATGTCAGTTAAGTGAAAGTTACTATGTGTGAGATATTACTCTACTCCGATGATTTCTACGGGTATGACTTTTGGAATGATACTTTGATTTTCTTACTTATAATCACATACCTAGAAGTTCTAATCATGTATCTGATGCATATGCTAATTATATTTTAATTGGAATTTGTCACATAACTAAGACAAGAAAACACATTCATGCATGTACACACTGTAACATATATAAATGAAGTCGAAGGCCAATTTTTTTTATATTTCATCCTTTCAAGTTCAAAAAATATGGTGTCATAGTACAAAATGGGGCCCACACCCTCAAAATACATATATGGCCTATATATAATATAACTATGGAATCTATGCCTATGGAATCAGATGCATATCATGATAGCATACTACAGAGTTTGTGATACGTTGGAAGATTCACACCCACACATGGGGTACACCCACCACCTGTTGCTACATAGCCTCTGGCAGATCCTCCACTTGAACCATAATAATCATGTGCATCAATCGATACAGGTTTCCCTGCACATTATACAACACTCTCTCCCCAACTACTCCCACGTGCTTATCTCCTCAGATCCTTCGTCGATGCCATGGGAATCCCTATGGCCGTCGTATACCTACTTCTACGTAACAAAGAAATTGTTAATAATTGATAACATACAAAAATATTTTTCATTTTTTTATTTTTATTGAAAAACACAAAAAAATGAAATATATAAAAAAAATTCTTACCAATATCACCATAGGTAGAACCTGGTGGAAAAGGCATGTCCAGATCCCCTCTATAGTCAATCCCACCCTAAGAATAGTCGTCAATGGCTATGACATGTTGGCACAACTAGAAAAATAACTCATCATTGTAGGGGGTTGGCACTCTACCAACTCCTAGCCGCCTCATCACATTGGTCCACTGTGCCATGGATGTATCACACTGCCCATGTGGAGTAATATCTACTCTAGGGCTCAACCCTAGAACCTACTCAAAGAAAAACTATAAAGAATGGATGCAAATCCAAAATTTCTCTTTTTCCCTTGTTTGCAATCCGTCAACTAGCTCTTCATGTTATCCAGCAGTGAGGAACACCAGTCATAAACAATGGGTCTTAAACACTCCATTTCATAAAACATGAGGGGCCTTGATGCCTGGTGCAACGAGGCCAACCCCAAAATCCATGTAAGAACAAGCACGTCGATATTTAAAATTAGGTTCTCGATCACCCTAATTGGGAGTTGGCTCCCTACTTTATTTATGCCTGCAACATAGTGGGTGGAAATGTAATCCTCCATAGTCATACCACCCCCATCTAGTCGGGCCTTGAGACTCACTACCTCACCCCGGAAAGACAATATTGTGATAAAATATATGTCGTCCACTTCAATCCTCAATGGTTTCCCATCGAGGTTGAAGGAATCTGTCTGCGGATCCAAGTAGTTTACTAGCAACTAGATGATCTAGGATATTTTTGACAAATGACTTATTAAAGAATTGTATTAAATTCGCATAAAATAAAGTACACCATAAATAAGGAAAAGATCAAAAGGAAAGAGACATAAAAATACAATATGAACACAAAGAACTTGATAATGGAGTTCGTCCTTGGTGGACTACGTCTCCGGGTCCTACTCTCAAATTGGTAGGCCTTTTTATTAACTCCACAAAAGAATTGGGAAAAATACATTAGTATACCTCATTATGGAGTTAAGCTACAAAATATTTTCTCAGATCAGAAAACAAATGTCACCACTGCGTTCATGGCATCGAATTACCTAAAAATGACTGTCTCCATGCCTCGATCCAAGTTTGGCACTTTTAGGCCCAAGAGACACCCCTGCCTCGGTTTTCACACTCGCCTCTACAAATGAATGACTGGAAAAATATCAAAAAATGTGCTCTGTCTTGAAATCCATGCCCAAATCTGTACATGCATGCCCTTTTTTCTCCTCTGTCTCCCACACTGGTAGAAATGTGCTTTATATAATACAATGTGGGCAGTTTTGGAGTAAATGAGGTTGTTGGCATGTTGGTAGGTGGATGCTATATTTAGAATTTGGTTAGAGGAGGTTCCGGGGTTAAACCCACGGGTCTCCCCCCCCTTTAGCATTTGGTTAAAACAAATTTTTGCGCAATGCTAAATCGATGGAGACTCTATATTTGGTGGGTGGTCTTTTAATTGGCGAGAATGCCACCAAAATAGCAGAGATTCTGGTGCACAATTTGGTGGTTGGATAATTAGGCAGGCCCATGAAATATACCGCCATTCTGGCATAAGCACTGCCATATTTACCAGTATAATTAATATATGTATTTTTTAAAATTTTCGGTCAACGGCCCTCCTTGGGACTTTTGGGGGTGCCACATGGCACCCTCTGATCAAGCCATGTAGAATCAATTGATTGACCCACCTGGATGCTTATGTCACCTCCATGCCACCTCTATACAATACACGTGGTGCCTTCTGGGTGGTGCCACATGGTGTCACCTAGGGGTTCCACATGGCACGTTTTTACCAGTCCACACAGAGCCTTGAAAAGCCTATTTGTGAGTGACACATGAAAACCTCTAGTGCTGCCATGTGGGATGTTGATGTCATCATGACACATTTCACCCTCTGTGCTTGCCCCATATACTATACGAATGATGACGTCATCCGTACTAATGTTGACGTCAGCAGTATGAATGCTGACTCATCCCTGCTGACTAGGCTAGGTTGACCAAAAATTTGACTGCAAATATCTTTCGATCTATAACTCTGTCTGATGAGTCGTTAGAAATATTGTGACGTGCTCTTTGTGATAATGCCATTTTAATTGAGTTTTGGGAACTTTGAATTTTTTCCCTTTCTCTATTTACTGAATCCATTCTAAGCATCTTGAGTTGCCTCTACGATTTCTGAGTTGTTCTTAGCCTTCTATGGATCCTTTTTGGATCACATCTTCCCACTGAGACCTTTTTGGACCACCAAATGCTTTCATCAATCAATTGGTAAGTGATGGAAGAGTCCCCTCAGTTTTTCCTTCTCAATCCACTTTACCTTGCTTGGATGGGTGCCCTTCAAGCCTACTCGAAGATAATCAACATCACCCCTGCGTGAAGTCCCCATCCTTCTGTCCAAGATAATATCTTCCTATAACTCATCCAAATACTCAGGTGAAAACTCATCAACTGAAGTTATTGAAACTTCCTCATCCCGATCCATGATCATGGGATGCTCAAAAAGTTTCAAGTTCTCTACATTCATAATGGAGTAAATCTGCATATACGTTGGAAGATTTAAATGAAACGAATTAGTGTCACCTTTATCCAAGATAGTGAAGGGTCCATATCGGATATGATTGAGTTTCTTTCCTTCACCCTTCAATCGTTCCTTACTAATATGAATCCATACCTAGTATCCAACTTGGAACTGATGATCAACCCTGTGCTTGTCATGTTGAGATTTATACTGTGCTTGAATTTTATCCAACTATTCCCTAACTGCCTGGTGTATCTGCTAGATCCTATGGATGAACTTGTGGGCTATGGCCTCTGTTTGTTCTTCATTCACATCAACATATTTCCCATACATCAAGTCCAAAGGAATCTTGGGTAGGTACCCAAAACACATCTCAAAAGGTGCTTGTTGCAATAGCCTCGAAGCAAAAGTACCATTGTTATGTTTGCCATCTTTGTTTGTCCGTCAGTATGTGGATGAAAAACAATTATCCTCTTCAATTTGGTGGCCATCATTCTCCACAATCTAGTCCAAAAATCCCCAAGGAATCGAGTACCTCGATCCATCACAACGGACGTGGGTAACCCAAAGTGAACCCAAACATACTGAAAGAAGATATTAACAGTATTCTCAACAGTGATCTACCTTTTACATGGCATCAAGATACACATATTGCTAAACCTATCCACTATGAAATACAAATAATCATGACCCCCTTTGTTCATTGGTAAAACCCCTACAAAATCCATGGAAATTCTTTCCCATGGATGGGATGGAACAAGAGGTGGTGAGTATAGCCCCAATTTTCTATTAGTGGGATTACAAGTAGAAAATATCACACACCCCCTTTCATATTTAGTTACAATTTCTTTCATTTGAGGCCAATAACAAAACCTCTACAAACGAGCCATATTTTTTCCTACCCCAAAATTCCCAGACACAAGAGAAGTGTGAGCTTCTCATATTACATGGACTCATTCACTTGTAGGAATACATAGCTTCCCAAGATGATAGAGTAATTTTCCCTGCAGACAATAGTTCTCTACCTGTGCACCATGGGTTAACTTCTCATATACTTCCTTAAAATCTTCATTGATGGAATATTGTTCTATATAGATATCATGAGATAAATAAGTATTCTTCAAAATAATAGAAGCAACAATAGGAGGTCTAGAAAGCATATTGGCTACCTTGTTACTTGTACCTTTCTTGTACTTGATTTCCAAATGAAATTGTTACAGAAAACCCATCCATTTGTAGTGTTAATATTGTTGCAGTTTGGTCTATGCTTGAAGATATTGTCAGGGTTGGTGATCTATATGTATGATGGTTTCCTTCCCTAACAAGTAGTGCTTTCATTTATTTACGCTTTGAACTAATGCATACAACTCTTTATCATATGTAGGATTGTTAACAACAACCTGGTTAAAAGTCACAGAGTGTTAAAAATAGGCTTATGATACTACATCAATACTGCACCCATGGCGTATCCACTAGCATCTGTCTCAATCTCAAAAGGATGTTGAAGATTTAGTAGTGCTAATACTGGTGTGGTGATGATCTTCTACTTTAAAGTGTTGAAAGAGTTTTGTTTCTTTCCTTCCCACTAAAAAGTGTTCTTCACACTGGTTAAGGAATGCAAAGGAGGTTCTATAAAGGAGAAGTTGGGAATGAATCTCCTCCAATACTGGAATTCACCTAAGAAGCTTCAGACTTTGGTTAAACTCTTTGGCTCGGGCCATTTTATGATTATTTCAATTTTGGAAGGATCAATCTTCAATTGTCCTCCTCCTATGATATGACCTAAGTATACAAGTGCAGTCTTGCCAAATTCACATTTAGACATTTTCACATACAACTTTTCCCTTTGCAAAGTATCCAATACTTGTTTCACATGCCTCACATGTTCATCCCAAGTACCGCTAAAAACAATAATTTCGTCTAAATATACAATGACAAAGTCATATAGGAAAGGCATGAATACATCATTCATCACACACATGAAATTTTTCGGAGCATTGCAAATCCCAAATGACATAACTAACCACTCAAACAATCCTTTTTTGGTTTTAAAGGAAGTCTTCCATGCATCCTATTATGCGATCCTGATTTGATGATATCCAATGCGCAAATCCAACTTAGTGAAATAAACAACATTCTTCAACTCATCAAGTAAATCATCTATACGAGGAAGAGGGTATCGATTTTTCACCGTGATTTTATTCAAGGCCTGATAATCGACACACATTCTCCATGTGAAATCTTTCTTTGGCACCATCACGATCACAGAACCACAAGGAGATGAATTGGGCCTGATAACCCCTTGATCCAATAATCCCTATACCTGCTTCTTGATCTATGCCATATCCACAACTGACATCTTGTACATGCCCACATTAGGAAGAGGAGAATCATGTTGAATATGTATCTCATGTTGGATTTCCCTCTTAGGAGGTAATCCATCTGGTTCCTAAAAAATATCATCATACTTAGAAACAATATCAATTAGTTCCTTTTTATGAGATGGATCACACCCTTGGAAAGCATCATATGTCCCGAAATCTTTTTCTTTGACGACCATGAGTACATATATCTTATTAGTGGTTATGAGTCTTTTCATTTTCCTTGCACTAACAAGTGTCGTATTTACCCACATGTTGTGAGATCTAACTGTATATTCCACTCCCCCTTTATTAAGGTGGTATTTGTTCTCATGATGAAAGAAGACTACTTTTATATAATAAAGATAAGGACTCCCAAGCACTATGCCACATATATCAAGTGGTACAACATCCAAATCCACTTCATCAATCAATTTTGAAGCAATATCAAATCTAATCCTACATTGTTTGGTGACATTAAGTTTTTCTTTGTCACATACCCAACCAAGAGGATAAGGTTTTAGATGTGGTTTCATTTCAAGACCCATTTTTTTGACAAGTGATTCAGATATTAAGTTTACTTGGGAACCCAGATCAAATAATGTATCTATCTAGTATGTTTAGATACAACTCTTATGTGAAATAACTCATTCCTCTTTCATTCATCAACATGAGATTTATCAGTGGAAATAGAACTAGCATGAAGAGAATATTTAACTTGTACTCTAACCGCTGTGATCTTTCCTTCATCTCCTGAATCGGAGCCAAGATCTTGTTGTACCGTAGCAATGGTCTTTGCCTTCCCCTTTCCACCAAACTGTTTCAGTTTCTTTTCCGGATGCAGTTTCCAACAGTGTTCTTCATCGTGACCACTCTTCTTTTAATGAGTGAAAGATGGTTTTCCTCCTTTTCTCGTCACTGTAGCGGTCTTTTTGTCCTTCCTTTTAAACTTCTTAAAATTCTTTTGTGGGAAATTGGAAGGTTTATTTGTTGGATCTTCTTAAACATGTTTTCCCCTGTTCTTAAGGTGAGTGGCTTGCACACAAATGCTGTCAAGACTAGTGGGGTTAAACAAGAGAAAAGTATGACGAATATAACTATGAAGTGCACCAATATACTTCATTAAAGTTTCATAGGAATCTAAAGGAATGTTTAATGCAATAGATTTCTTCTAAATTCTTATGTGAAACTTTGTACAATTTGTCCTTTACTTTGCCTCAAATTTTTCCATTCCATCATTGCTTTATGTAAATACCCTAATGGATAAAATTGCTTCCTTATCACTGATTTAAATTCCGACCATGAGGAAAGAAGCTTACCACACTTACTTATGTCGTGAAGCTTGCTCTCCCACCATACGAGAGAGGTGCCTTCCAACCAAAGATAAGCTAGTTTCAGTTTAAATTCCTCTTCATTAATATGATGGACACAACAATACACTTCAATCTGTCGAATCCAATTATCTAGCTTTTCAGGATTAGCATCTCCATTAAACACAGGTAAAGAAAATTTTACATCAAGATTTAACAATGGTTTCTTAAAAGAGGCTTTATGGCTAGAATGATGAGAATGATGAGAATGCTCAGAGGAAGAAGAACTAGAACTCGAAGGTGAAGACAGAGGCTCAGGAGGTTCTCCTCCAGCCCCTTGGTTTACCGAAGCATCATCATCTGCATGTGATTCATTTTTCTTCCCTTTCTTATTCATCCTCTTATTGTAATCTCCATACATTCACTCGACCATTTCTGACATGAGATAAAAGACCATGTGAAATTTTTTCTCATATTCATCACACTTGTCCTCTTCTGGCATTTTCTTCCTTCTAGATACACATCCCACTTCGGGATTGAAAGTCTTAAGATTTACTTCACCTTGCTTATGCTTGGCCCTAGTAAGCATTCACACTCAACAATTCAAGTTAAAGACGACTTCTATGATACCAACATGATTCAGAATATTTTCATCATGACTTATAAAGAATTTCATTAAATGAGAATAAATGAAAGTGCACCATTAAAGAAGGGAATACTTAAAAATGAAGAGACATAAGAATCAGATCTGAAAACAAAAACTTGAGAATGGAGTTCATCCCTGGTGGACTACGTCTCCGTGTCTTGCTCTCAAATGGGTAGGCTCTTTCATCAACTCAACAAAAGAATTTGACAAATACATGAATATACCTCATTCTAAAATCAAGCTGCATAAATAATTCTTAGATTAGAAAACAAACATCACCACTGGATTCGTGGTGTCGAATTACACAAAAATATTTGTCTCCATGCTCCGATCCGACTCTGGCACTCCCAGACCCAAGAAGAATTATGTCTTGGTTTTCATGCCCTCTGCAACCTTCAAATATGATATTTATGTCTCGAAATATATGCCCGTAAGTCTGTATGGTCTGTGCCTCTCCCGGCTCTAGGAAGATTGTACCTTTTAAGTAATGAATACCAAGTAGCATATGTGGCGCATTATTTATGGGTGGAGTTGTAAAGGCCTTGGGCAATGCAGAGGTTCCGGGGTCGAATCCCACTGGTATCCATTTTTAAACGTTGCTTTGTATATATATATTGTAATATATTCGTTGCCCCACTAAGTTTAGCATATCGACTATCGATACTTCCACCAAGTGCTAACATTGGTGTGGTCCACTAGAATTGGCAGACCTGCCATATTTAAAAAAAAAAAAGCGTTCATGGGTCAATATTGGGCATTTCTAGTATGGCACGTGTCACCCGAGATTGGGCCACCTAGCGCCCACTGATACGCCCACATGTATGTTGACGTTTCTTCCCCGTCGTACCTGACACATGGCGCTTCCTGGGTGGTGCCATGTGGCATCGCTTGGGGGTGCCACGTGGCACTTTTCTACTGGTCCACATGGACCCATTAAAATCTCATTGGCGGGTGACATGTGGCAACCTATGGTGCTTCCATGTGGCATGCTGACGTCAACATATCATATGATGATGTCACCCTTCCATGTCAGCTACTGACGTTAGTAGTACAAATGATGATGTTGCCCCCTGTTCACTGGCCCTATTTGACCACAACTTTAACCGTGAATATCTTTCAAACTGTAACTCCGTTTGATGAGTCATTTGCGTCGTTAGAAATATTGCAATGCGCTCTTCACAATCATGTCGTTTTCACTAAGTTTTTATAACTTTGAATTTTTTCCCTTTCTCTTTTTGTTGGAGCCATTCTAAGTTGCCTCTGTGAGTTTTGAGTTATTCTTAACCTTGTCTAGATCCTTTTTGGATCAAGTACTCAGCCCAATACCTCATGGAACCAACTAAGGAGGCTAGACCATACCCTTAGTCGTACTACCTGACTACCCAAGTACTAGAGAGTATTTTCCCAATTGTTGTTCTCGGTGGCACTATAGCACTCAGACGATTGATCAGTTTATCTATGGAAGGCTTCAGGAGATTTAGGTCGATCTGTATATAGGTGTTGTTTGATGCATTACCATTCGAACGAATACCAACATGGGTTACAAGGGTGGCCAATAGATGTATGCTTAAGTACCACTTGTATTTCATGAGTTTGACACTTAGTTCCAATCACCTTCTTTAAGAAGGAAATATGAAAAACAAAATGGAGCTTAGAATGACTGGGAAAAACTAACTGATAGGCCACCTTTCCCACATGCTTGACAACGGTATAAGGACCATAAATGTTAGGGACCTAAGCCCTCACATAGGTAGAATAATATATTTCCATGTAATAAAGGTCAATATTAATAAGGCCTAGCAATAAGGAAGAATAAGTCAAATGTAAGAAGACCTAATAGAAGATTCTGCTTCTAGAAGGATCTTAGTCTAGATAGTTCTTTTGATAGATATATTTAGTATAAATAGGAGTCGAGGGTATGAGAAGTTTTTTCTTGGATATTATTGTAATAGAGCTATGTTCTGCTAGAGGTTGTCCCTTCGAAGAGACAAATGAACATTGCTCTCAGTAATCAAAGTGCTCTTCTGGTGTTATTCTGATATTATTTTGATATTATTGTGGTGTTGTTTTGATTATATCATTGGTGATTTCTAACTAATTATTTATGACATATTACATAATATTACTTTGGCATAAACAATTCTTATTATACTATTACCTTAATTATATATGATTAATATCTATACTCATTTTTAATGCAAGTACTTTACTTTTGGTAAATTATATAACCTATATTTTTTACATGTATAATATTTTTGAGTGATCGTTCTCTTTTTGTTTTTTTTTAATTGATAAAGGATTCTATTTTTTTAAACTTCATTATTTTATAAATCATATTTTTCCAATAAAAAAATATCATTTTTAATAACTAATTAATATAACATAAAAAAAAAATCATAACATAAAAAAAAGTCATAACTTTTTTGTATTTCACTTACATAAAATAATATTTTTTAATAACTAATCGAAATAACATAAACTATATATAATAAATACATAAGAATCGATTTTGAAGTTTCAATAATATTTGAAACAGAGTGAGATCGGAAGAGCGGT
>CBVK0100135596.1:0-14310 GCA_900067695.1 Picea abies
TTTTTCATGGTATCAATATTCTACATAGTGACCTCCTCTATATTCTCCAATGGTTTAGCCCCAAATATATATATATATATGTGTGTGTGTGTGTGTGTGTGTGTGTGTCAACCAATGAATATATTTATGTTATAGGGTGAGTGCACCACCATCTTTGGTCCTAATGAGACCCCCCTGGGAAGGTGGGTTTTTTGGCTTGAGGTTAATTTTTGGTGAAAATTATCGTGAGAAGCCACCTCAAGTGCTATTTACCTTGGATGTCTTCCATTCTAATGGAGGAATTGGCGATGGAATGGTTGTTTCTATGAAGCCCTACAATGGCTACATCAGGGAAATCGTGATAGATGTCTCATAAGACCATGGTCCTGGCACTCCCCTCTGGAAGGTGTCCTTCATGCACACATTCTGTCACAAGCATCAAAAGAAGCTCTTTGTGGAGGCTGAGGGTTTGTACTCAGGCCAATTTTTTTATTGCAGAAAGAATGAGGGAATATCCAACGCACTATCTAGAGAGAGAGAGAACCAAACATTCGGGGTTGGATCAAGGCCGAGGAGAGACTGTGGGTGCAGAAATATCTGAACCCTAGACATCGCCGCCACTTGTATCTAGAGCATGGGAACCTTTCAACTATTAGAGACCTCAAGGATATCCAACCCTTGGGTGATATACAATCCTTTCCCTATTATGAGAATCAAGTTAAGAGTGATGAAAAATTGAGGATTTCTTCTGAATACCACACTGAGGCCATCTCCAAGACTACAACAGGCTTACCCATTTTTATAAAGACCAGTTCTGGATCTTCTCTCTTCTTACATGATCAGGATTCAGACTCTATTTTTTATCTCAAAACCCAAATCCCCCAGGCTACATATATTCCTATGTTGGCAGCCAATTCAATTTTTTCAATTGCCCTATAAGCTACCTACACCTTTTGTCAAGTCATCGTCGCATCCTGCAAGCAGACATTCTTTTTATTTCAAGCGACATTTGCAAATTGGTTTCGATTTGTTTTTCACAACTAAAAGCGTGAAAAATCCTCCGTCGTTATCGGACTTTCATGACTTTCTCATTGATATTCTGAAAATCATTTACCTTGGTTTGCTATTAAGTGGCTGGAATGACTTTCAAACTATGTCCATTCACCTACTTTTACTTTTATTGCGCAATTTGATTCATAAGACTTTGAGTATATTGAGTTATGGGTTATATTTTATTTCATAAGGGTCATGGTTGATCTATTTTTATGTGATACGATCCTTATTTTTATAAAATTTTGATTTGTCGATTTTATAAAATCATTTGTCATAATGTTTTATAAAATTTTGATTATATATTATGCTATGAGCGCATGGTCAATATATGAGTTTTGATTTCATGTTGAATGGAAAAAGTTTGAAGCTATGAAATCACACATCGGGTAAACTTTGGTTTTTATTTAATGATTTGAATTATTGCAAGGGCACGTATTAACTTTGGGTTTGATTCTATGTTAAATGATTCATGGTTTCAAATGATACAATGGTGCCTTGGTATCACTATACACTGTTTTGAATCCTTGTGTTAGTCAATAAATGTGGTTTGAGTGATGTCATAATTGATTAAACAAGTGTTGTACTCTACCATTAATGTTTTGCATGGCAGTGAACTAACCCACCACCTTCGCACGCGCATATTGATTTGCCTCCTCGTTGAGCGCTTGCAGCTATTAGCCCTATCAATTATGCTCCTGCATGTTTGATCCCAACCCTACTTCCTGCGCCATGGCCCCGGTCTTAAGGGCTGAGCCCAATGGAAACCAGGCACTGTTAATGTTCGATGGTGCTTACAGCGACTTGGAAGAATTCGGATGGCTCCCGTTCATCCAAAGGTTTGATGGCTTTAACCCTGGTGTGGCTCAGCAATTTGCGTTAACTTTTGATGGCTGCCGAGCCAAGGTTTGGGATGTGCAGTTAGACATTGATGAGCATTTTCTTAGTCTGGCTACTGGTCTGCCTACTGTCGGACAGAAATGGTCGAAAAATTGCAAGCTGGAAGATGTCCCATGGACGTTGCTCTTCCAGTCATGAAAGGTTTATTCTTGTGACAAGGGTTTTCCCGCAAACATGTTGAAGCAACGCTGGCATGACTTGCTAATGGTAATCAAGCAATTTTCATGGGTTTTGAACTTAACATGCCTCACTACCTACATAGGAGTCTGTTTAAGATGGCTAAAAGGTATAAACAAAAACAGGCCGACAGTAGCCTGTTTCACTTTGGGTTAATTAAAATGATTGTGGTATATCATTTAGAGTTGCACCAAGACTGTTGGGAGGATTTTCTTAAACGTAATGATTTTGATAGCTCAAGCCCACCACAGATTGACAAACCTGTGGTAAGCAAGAGCAAGTCAGTACCCCCTGTGACTTATAGTGCTCTGCTACCCAAACCCCTACCCAATTCACCTATTGACCTACCCAATTATGTCACCACAGATGTGGACAATGTTAAACCCATGGCTAAAAGACCTAAGGACAAACCTAATGCGAATGCAAAAGGAAAGAAAAATGACTGGTTAATCTCTCGCATGGCAAGAAATAAACCCAAATTTCCTGTTAGCCGTGACCCTATTATGGTCAGTGAAGATTCTGACTCGGAGATTGAACGTTACCTCGCAAGCGAGCATCCCTATTCTGAAGGTCTGTGTGACAAACCCTCTTACGATTTTGTGAACAATCTACCACCGTGCCTACAAAATTATCCTAATTTTCCTGGCATTAAAGTGCCTTGTGAAACCCCTGGTGACTCATCGAAACCCTCTTCTGCTCAACCAGCTGTTCCAACATGCGATCAGTGTGGCTTATGGTTGGAAAGATACTACCTAGATGTGTCGATGTTTCAATCCAGAATTCATGATCTGGAGGATCAAGTGGAAAAACTCACTAGTCATAATGCGAAGGTGCAACCCACTGACAAGAAACAATGAACAACAGGTTCAATTCTGTTTAAGAATGTCGAGTTGGCTACGACAATCATCAATTCAAAGTTGGCATAGCCCGAGCAACCTCACTGGTATGATTGTCCCCTGTTTATATGTGACACACTCATAAGCTTTGTTTACAGCGTGGATTGGTTTTGACACATAAGCATGCATTGCTGTATATAATTTAGTTTTGATAAATCGAATTTCGTTATCATTTTAGTTTTGATTAGATTTGGTTTTGATTCTATTAATCATAATGTGGATTTGATTGTTTTAAATTGGTTGCAATTGAATTTTCTGTTGCATCTATTATAGACATGAGTTGTTTTGCATTTCAAATTTTGAAACGCGATCTATGTTTTGATCTGAATTGGTTATGATGCACATGATGGGTAAACGATGGTTATCTGTTACAACTTTATTTACATATGACTTTGACCAGCTCGGATACGGTTTGGATTATGTTTAAAAAGGTTTTGTTTTATATTTACCCAAATCGTGAAGTGATACAAATCGTAACAGTCATGCAAGTCCCAGCCATTCAATTCATTGTGGCCAATCGACCCTGTTCTCTTTTGAATTGGAATGACAATGGATATTCAGTTACGAATGGATTTGTAAAATGGAAATGATCATGCCCAGGCTGATGAGTTGTTCTATATTTGACTCAAACCCGATTTTATTTGATTGTTGCCCAGCTTATGGTTATCAATGCTGTTTAATTTTGACTGTGTAACGCCCAACGATCTAAATCTATGGAAAATATGGTTAATACTGTTATACGCTTTTCATTTTGACTGTATCGTAATAGCCTGTCTATCTTTACTGTTGATTGAAACGACATGAACGTTATGTATATTGTTACAACTGTAACAAATCTATTTTGTGTTCAATGGTATCGATTGTAATTATGTTGTGGCATATCATATCTTATATGATTACGACTCTGTTCGATTATGGTTATATTGATTACGATTTCATCGTATCTTATACGATTTTGATTCACTGCTTAATTTTGTTTGATATGAAACAGGCCTGTCAAGATTTGACCATGATTTATGGTAACTAAAAACAGAGCATTCTTTACTCTGTTTCGATTGCATTCATTTTGATATTGTTTAATTTGAATGATAATTTCAATTGAATCATTAGTAATTCGTTTTTTGATGACTATTAAAAGATGATTGGATTTGATTTCATTTGATTGCTATATGGTCCTGTATGCTATTTTTGACTAGCTACAGAATCAGATGATTCTGTAGCTAAGTCTGTAGAATCAATTTTTTTATTGTTTTCTCAATGAAATATCTTTCTAATTTGATATTTGTGTTCTATTGCAGGTAAACTCGAATTGGCAGTATATATGATGAGCAGTTAGGGGATGTTTCAAATATTTCACTTGCATTTTATTTGCTTAGTTTAGTTGATTTTGGGATATCTCCCAGATTATGTAAAACAATTTGGTATTATCCACAAGGAAGTTTTACCTTGTGAAGAAACCTATATATACTTATGATTTTTGTAATAAACATCATCCTCATTCATGGGAGAACAAGGATATGGAGTTCTAATATAGACTGGAGCAGAATTGATGTTTTGTCACAGCTTTAGCTTCTCAATATATCAACATTTTGTTTCATGTTTTGTATATCACTTTGCTTATGGTTTATGACTAATTTAGCTATCTAAATCAAATGCAAATGATATAATTTTATTACTGTTATCCATATCTTGTCTCTTCCAAATAGATAAAAGATATAACAATTGTTAATTCAGTTTGTGAATGACAGGTTTATCTTCTTCATAAATTGAATTGTTATATATAAGTCCTTGAATAACAGGTTTCCCTTATTGCAGGAATTTATAATCATAAGATTGTTATGATTTTCTTTTATGTCTAGTTTGTCCTGTAAAACACTTCAAGAAGCAACACAACCAATCATTTACGAAAAGCTTAAGGATTAACCGGTGCGAATTTCTTCCTCCGACCATCTTAGAAGCTATCAAACACAGGGCAGACTTGGAGTGTTTCTAGGTCAATTAGTTTGTTGTTTACTGTTTTTATTAAGTAGTTTAATTAGATTTATATTAGATTGTTTAATTTCAGTAAATATATTAGATCGTTAAATTTCAGTAATGTTTATTTCTTGTTCATAAAATATAAAAATCAAAAAAGAGATCATTGGCTGTCTTAGGGCAGAAAACACATGAGTTTTGCAGGTTTTAATTAAATCTGTAGATTGTTTATAATGTATATTTGTGAATAAGTAATATTGTAGCTGATAATTAGATAGTTGGTTTGAGTTATTATAAAAGTAATTAGTAGATTGTATATAATAGTTAGAATAGTTGTACTTAGTTTTAGTTTAATTAGTAGTTTGTTTTAATTAGATTAGTGAATTAGTTTTATTAGTTTTAGTTGGTTTAGTTTCTTTTATTTAGTTCTAGTTAGTTTTACATAGTTTAGTTTGTTTATTTGTTTTATTTAGATTATTTAGCTCAGATCAATTCTCTCTTTGGTTTTATTGAAAGACCCTAGAGTGTCCAACAGAGCTGTTAAACTCGTCAGGGTGGTCCATTCCAAACGTCTTGGGTTATTTAGACAACCCCGGACCGGTTCCACTCTCCCAGTTGACGGACGGTCAATTTCGCCCGTCAACACCCTCCTTGCTTTCAACAACTAATCTTCGAAGGATGGCAACTAGTGGATGGATTTCTGGTACAAGGTTATGGGAATCTAAATAATGCAACCATTTCTCTCACTTCTTGACTGTGTGGAGGTGTTCCATCCTCCACTCATCCAATCTCTTACAAGAATGTCGTGAAAAAAGGTATTTCCGCTCCTTCAGGGTCCAAGGCTAAAAGTTTCGGAGCAAAGGAGCTTTTTGGCTTTGCCTTGATTGTGGATGAGTCCATAGAACCTCCAACAGTAGATGTTAAATATCCCTACATCTATGGCTCTTCTTTTATCTACCAGGAAAAATCTGTTGGCATGTTTTACAGGCATCCTATGTTTGTCATTGATGGCAAGATCAGAATATGCATCGATGGAAAAACAAGAACAAAGTAAGCTCAGGAGGAATTAGCGCAGAGTCGAATGCAGTGCGTAGGTTTGCACCAGAGATGAGGTTAACTCATTTTCAAAGCTCAAGAGAGACATCATACTCAGAATCTCAAGTTGATAAAAGATCGAGGCCCTTGACACTTAGAAATTCTTCTAAGTAAGAAGGATGTGTAAGCTCGAGAGGAGAAGCGTCGGTGATCGTTGGATCCCATCCTAAATTCCTGATGGCCATCAGATCTGGATGTAGACAAGAAGAGTGCAAAGAAGAGAAGGACAAATCTTGGGCATTAGATATGAGTGTTGGATTCGACCATCATTGGATCAAGGAGAACCTACACGCTCTTTAACGTGCAAGGAGTAGCAGGCTCACAAAATCCCGAAAGAAGGAGGACCGTCCTTCTTCAGGCAGGATGTGTGGTAAAATATCAGAGCATGTCAAAGACTCCATTTCAAAGTTTCGCAGATTGAGAAATTAGAGAGCAAAGGAACTCTAACCTTTGAAGTAGTGAACCTAGAAATCCTGAAATAGACACGCCAGCAAACCACGTCAGCTAAGGACATGTGGCACAATCAGGCAATGAAAAGTGTCAAGCCGATTCATCATTTTAGACACATGTAAGTCACAAATCAGAGTGACATGTGGTAGTTTTTCAACATGTGTCAATCCATGTGTGACATCAACAGGTTTACATCACATCGAAACTTTCAATTTTAGGGTTTTACATAGCAAGAAAAAACTCCAACCTTTCAACTCTCGAAATTGTGAAATGGTGAAATGATCCTAGCCATTGGATCAAAGTGTGATCTAAACCATTGATCTAACTCCCTTTCAGAATTTTGGATACCAAGAGATGGAGGGATCAAGGTACGAGACCCTTCCTCATAAGAGTGCCGAAATCGCAAAAAGATCAGGACCATCGATTCACCGAGAGCCTGGACTGTTGATCTAAGCTCCATCTAAGGAACAGTGAGATGCGAATTCACGATGATATTTGGACCATTGATTCATCGAGATCATCGATCTTCGATCAGGTTCGATGAATATCATAAGGTTGTAGTGCCTTTTTGCATAGCTTGTGGTTACATGGAGGAAGGACCTAGTGCAGATAAGCTCTGCCTCAGAATTTTAGGGATCACGACTTGGAAGATTGAGAAACCTCACAACAGGATTGACAAAAAGCCGAAATGTGAAATCGTGAAAAGAACGTTATGGATAAGCATTAGTCTTGGACATGGTCATATAGAATAAGGAGCTAGTGTAGACAAACTCATTTTCATTTTTTTGGGGACCGCAACATGGAGAGGAAAGAAACTTTACCACAGGAATGTCGAATTGTCGAAGTGCGAAATGTATAAATAATGACACCTTCGAATTCAATCCAACGGTGCAAGTGAATTTGGGCATGATTGGAGAGATAATGTTTCTCCTCACTGTGTAACTGCTAGAAACCATTGAAGGTCTCTGCCAGAGGATACAAAGAGACATCTGTGTGATCGCCAGAGGAGATGAAGGGTCTCCAAGATTATTTCAGTGAATGAAGACAAATCTTAGAGGGATTGATAGGTGGATGAGCATTGGAGCCTATAACTGAAACATAAAGGATAATCTCAACTATTCCAGAGAAGATGAAGAGTCTCAACTACCATAGAGGCTGAGGAATCTCAGCATAACACCCAGTGATGCTGAATGCATGGGAAAACTACCAGAGAAGATGAAGATTTACCATGATGATCAGACAGAGCACTCGAGCTGTGGAGGATATTGACATGGTATGAGCATGCAGAGGAATGGAGAATATTGCATGCACAAGGAGCACAGAGACTATAAGAATGTAGAACAAATAAGAGAAGGGTTGTTGTTGTTGTTTCTATTGTTGTTGTTGCTGTGACTGTTGCTATTGAGAGTAATTCATCCATGTAGAAGGAGGAGAGTGCAGCAGCTAAAATGCACAGAAGAGGAATTGTGCATTGAATGGACATGGTACACAGAGAATAAAATCATAAGAACAAAAAGCACAATTTAGGTGTGCAGTAAGGCAGTGAGAGAGACAGAGAAAGGAAATGCAACAGAACAGTGATGAATCTGGTAAGCCATTGTTGAACACTATATCACTGTAATAAGTTTCAATAGCAAAGATTTATAATTTAGGGTGGAAGGGAGCTGCTAGGGAGGACTATGTGTCCTCAGTGGCTCAAGTGGGTTCTTGAACACAAGGAGTTGTAGCTTCCATCTGGTTGTGGCCAGAGAAACAAGGGTGGCAGGGAGGTGTAAGGGAGAACTTTTATTCTCTATTTTACAGGTTGGTGCCTATATGATTGGAAGTTGGTGCTTCCATCCAGTTGGTGTTGGAGCAATTGGGGAGCCGGTGCTTCCCTCTAGTTGGTGCTAGAGAAACTTGGGGGTTGATGCTTCCTTCTAGTTGGTGCTAGAGAAACCAGAGAGTTTGTGCTCTGAGCAAGTTGCAGCTTGCTAAATAGAGGTTGTAGCCTCATTATGAGTTGGTTCTCATATGTATGATAATGTAAAGAATGTAAATATTACTTATCATATAAAGAAAAAGAGGTTTTTACCCTTTATGGGTTTCCTCAAGAAATATATTTCTCTGTGTATTACATGTGTGTGATTGATGTTGAATATGCTATTGCTTACTTCCTTGAACTATTGTGATTGTCATTCAGTGTTTCTACAAAGAGTTTAAAATAACTATAATTTTTTAAGAACGGTAACAATTGATTCACCCCCCCCTTCTCAGTTGTCCAACAATTGGTATCAAAGTCAGCCCCTTTCATCTAAGGGTAGATCCTAGAGCTTAAAAATTTCAAGCCATGAAGGAACTTCAACCAACAAGGCCCCTCTGTTTAATGGAACAAACTTTTCCTTCTAGAAAGTCAGAATGAGAACCTACATAATGGATTTAGGTACATATGTTTGGGATGTGGTAGATAATGGTTATGTAAAGCCAGTTGTATTAGCTAATAAGGATGACAAGATATAATTTAGGTTCAATTATAAGTCTATGAATGTTATCTTGAGTGGGCTTGCATAAGAAGAATTCATAAAAGTTATGCACCTAGAAACTGCCAAAGAAATGTGGGACAAAATCATTAGCATTTATGAAGGTAATGAGAAGGTAAAGGATGCCAAACTTCAAACCTACAGATTTTATTTGAACATATAAAGATGAAGCATGATAAAATTGTTGGAAAATACTTTCTAAGAGATGAAGAAATGGTAAATACAATGAAAGCACTTGGTGAAAAAATTGAGGAACCTTCGTTAGTTCAGAAAATTTTGAGATCTCTCCCAGATAGGTTCAACTCGAAGGTTTCTGCTATAGAATAACTTAATGATCTAAAAACCTTGGACTTTGATCAACTTCTAGGAACATTTACTGCATATAAAATGAGAATAGCTAAAGATAAACCCACCTCCAGAGAAGCATCATTCAAGGCAGACAAGAATGAGGATTCTGAGCCTGATGAAATTGAAGAAAAATTTGTGAAGAGACTGATGTAAGGATCTGGAAAATACAAAGGCAAACTACCTTTCAAATGTTTCAACTGTGGAAGGATAGGTCATTTTGCAAATAAATGTCCCCACAAAAGAAAGGATCATACATGTCATGACAAGGAGAAGAACAACCACAGAAATTTCTTTAAAGAGAATAACTTTAAGAAGAAAAGTCTTTGCGTAAACAATGATGATGATCCTTCAGATGATGAAAACAATGAATCCTCTATTGAATATAAATTTAATGACTTCGTACTTATGGCCAAAGAGGATTATGATAATAATAGCAAAGGAAGTGATGTTAATGAAGAAGAAGTCGTGGTTGACATGGAAGGAGAACTGATCAGTGCACTAGAAGAGATTGACATACTAAGAATTAAGAACTGAAAGCAAAGACAACTGCTAATACAGTTCAAGAAAGACAATAAAGGACCTGATGAAGACCTTGTCCTATTAAAAGTTGAATTAGAGGAGGCAAAGAAAATTGAAGATATTCTGAAACAACAACTATCAGAAAAGAAGGCAAGATATGAAGCATTAGAACAAGAAGTAGTGAAAATGAGGAAAGAAATGGAGAAGTTTATAATCAAAATCTGTCAAGTATCAAAGCCTCAGAAGGATTAGCCACCATTCTGAATCAGCAAAGGAATCCAAAGCTGAAAACTAGTTTGGGTTATGAAGAAGGATCAAGTAGTGGTAAGCCAATAAATGAGGAACCCATCAATTTTGTCAAGTGTACAACCAATAAACACAACAAACCTGCAGAAACAAAGGAAGACAATCATCTTCCCAGGACAAGTAAGGAAAAAGGTGCCAGGACTGAATCTGTAGAACAAAGAAATAATGTGCTCCCTTCTGAAATACGTCATTAGCATGGAAGAAATAGATTTGCTCAAAGAGGACAACCACTTTCCAGGTACAAAGAATTTTTATATGGTTATTGTTTCTATTGTTCTAATTTTGTTCACAAAGATATAAATTGTTCTTATAGACTTAGACATGAGAAATTAATATTTCGAAGGAATAATTACTTCCCACAACAAAGAATGATGCAACCAAGTAACAAACCTTCACAGACTGCAACTTGCCAAATTAAGTCTAGGGACATACAACCAAGGAGGCCAAGAAATAATCAATAGTCAATGAGTAGACAACGTTGCAACAATAAGTTTGACCTATTGAATAATGAGATTTAATTCTACACCTGTCATAACTTTGGACATAAATCTATTGATTGTCGGTTAAAGAACTATGAACTAGATTTGAAATCCCCTGCTGAAAATGTCAAGTTTTGGAAGAATAAGGAAAGTGAAAAGCACAGGTTAGTACTATCCACTCAAAGAGAAATGAACCCTTGGTATATATACAACAGATGCTCCAAACATATGACAGGAGACAAAGGTAAGTTTTTGTCACTTAGTGACGGAAAATCGGGAAACATAACTTTTGGAAATGATGCTCTAGGTAAAACAAAGGGAAAAGGGATGGTGAGCTTAAGTAATGGAAAAGGAAAATCCCAAGATGTCCTACTTGTATAAGGGATGAAACATAATCTACTCAGTGTAATTCAAATATGTGACAAAGGATGTGAAGTGGTGTTCATGTCCAAGGACTACAAGATAAAGTCTGTAAATTCAGTTCAAGTGGTGGCCAAAGGCATAAGGACTGAAAATAATGTATATGTGTTGAAAGAAAATAGAGAAGAATGTCATCTAAGAAAATATGATGAAAGATGGTTATGGCATAGAAGACTTGGACATATAAACTTTGATCACTTAATCAAACTCAAAAATATCGAGGCAGTAAAAGATCTTCTGAGAATATCAAAGCCCCAAGATTCAATATGTAAACCCTGCCAAGTAGGGAAGCTAAACAAGACTCAATTTAAGTCCAAGAGTTTTACTTCAATAGAGAAACCACTCCAACTAGTTCATATGGACTTATGTGGACCATCCAGACAGGAAGGCACAGGGAAAGAAAATGACTTCATGCTGATTATTGATGATTACTCCAGACTTACTTGGGTTGCCTTTCTCAAAGAAAAAGCTGAAGTGTTTGAGAAGTTTAAAATATTTAAGGCTTTAACAGAGACTCAAACACGCAAGAGGCTAAAGGCAGTAAGATCGAACTGAGGAGGAGATTTTATGTCAAGATACTTCAAGTAATTCTATGATGAGCATGGGATCAAGAGAGAATACACAATCCCTAGAACTCCACAACAAAATAAAGTTGTTGAGAGGCAAAACAGAACAATGCAAGAAATGACCAGGTCTATGATTAATGAGAAGAACATTGGTCAAACCTACTGGATAGAATAAATACACACATCGGTCCCTATTCTTAACAAAGCTCACCTTAGACCATAAAGTGACAAGACACCTTATTAACTGTGGTTTGGGAGACCTACTTCAATTAAACACTTCAAAGTCTTTGGGAGTAAATTCTACATAAAGAATAATGATGAGAACCTCGAAAAATATGATGATAGGGCTGATGAAGGTATCTTCTTAGGGTATGCTACAAACAGTAAAGATTATAGATTCTATAATAAGAGGCTTCATAAAATGGTTGACTGTATTGATGTAAAATTTGATGAAGGAATCCCAACAAGAGAGATGTACAGTAATGAGTCTTCTACAGAAGACACGACTAAAACTGAAGATGAACAGGTCCATGAATCAAAAAATGAAGACTCGGAATTGGATGAAGACTCAGAAACTTAGACAGACTCAAGTCACCAGTCAACTTCAAATCCCTCCTCCAGAATCATTCAAAAGAATCATCCTGCAAGTCAGATAATTGGGGAAAAATATGAAGGTGTACAAACTAGGAGAAAGCTAATCAAAAACACCGAGAAATCACATATGGCATTCATATCCATGCTAGAACCCAAGAATTTTAATGAATCCAACAAAGATGACCTTTGGGTTAAAGAAATGAATGATGAACTTGATCAGATCGAGAAAAACAATACGTGGGAGATGGTCCATAGATCGGAAGGTAAAAATGTCATTGGCTCGAAATGGATCTTTAAGAATAAATTAAATAACCAGGGACAAGTTGTTAGGAACAAAGAAATATTGGTCTATAAAGGCTATGCTCAAATAGAAGGACTGGGTTTTGATGAAAAATTTTCACCCGTAGCAAGGTTAGAAGCCATCAGAATATTTCTTTCCTATGCTTGTCATAAAAGGTTTAAAGTTTATCAAATAGATGTCAAGTCAGCTTTTCTAAATGGATATTTAAATGAAGAAGTCTATATGGAACAACCAGAGGGTTTTGAACTGTCTGATGACTCTGACTTAGTATGCAAGCTAAAGAAAGATTTATATGGGCTAAAACAAGCTTCTCGTGCCTGGTATCACAAACTAGATACGTATCTCAAAGACAAAGGGTTCAAGAGAGGAACAGTTGACAATAATCTATATACCAAAACAGAGGGTGATGATTTTCTCATTGTGTTGGTCTATGTAGATGACATCATCTTCGGATGTAATAAGGATTCATTGGTAAAATGGTTTTCTTCTTCCATGGAGTCTAAGTTTGAAATGTCTATGATAGGTGAATTGTCATTTTTTTTTGGTTTACAAATCACTCAGAAGTCTGAAGGGATGTTCATTTCTCAAGAATAATATCTAAGAGAAATGTTGCATAGGTTTCAAATGGAAGATTCTAAACCTATTGGCACACCTATGGTTAATAGATGTAAATCAACCAAGGATGATGAATCACCTGATGTTAATCAAAGTCCATATAGATCAATGATAGGAAGCCTGATGTACATCACATCATCCCGCCCAGATATAATGCATATTATTGGAATGGTAGGAAGATTTTAGTTTTCCCCTAAACAGAGTCATTTGCAAGTTGTCAAAATGATATTCGAGTATTTGAAAGAAACAATGACTTATGGTGTGTGGTATCCCAAAAATTAGAATTTTCAGTTAACTACTTATTCAGATGCAGATTGGGCAAACTATGTTGATGATAGAAAAAGCACCATTGGAGGAGCATTCTTCCTGGGAGAATCTTTAGTAGCATGGCTTAGTAAAAAGAAAGGTTCCATTTCTTTATCGACTACTGAAACAGAGTATATTGCTTCTGCTACCTATTGCACTCAAGTTTTTACACATTATTTTCGTCATCCCTATGACTGTCAATGATGTAAACCTATATGTTGCCTTTAGAGGGGAAAGTGGCTTGAGTTCCTGAAGAGAGAAGGGAGAAGAACTTTTCCTAAGAAAAGAAGTTGCATTTTCCTATGTAAAAACCTTGTGAAAAAGGAAGTTCGCAGGCTTCCTATGTATTAGGGTGTGAGAATGTCTAATTCTCGTAGCCTGCATCATAGCTAGGGTGAAAACAATTCGTAGGCTACTCTATATGCAGGGTGTGAGAATGCTTACACGTGGGAAAAATAAGCGTTTTCTCGAATCTTCTAGAAGGAGAAACTTCCATGGTGAGGTGGCATCTGAATGGTTTGGATCTTACTCGCTTTCATGATTTAGTGGGATCATCCTAACCTCCTCACCTTATCCTCTTCAACTTATAAAAGGAGAGGAGCTCTCATGGAGAAGGGGTTCTTAAGCTTTGTTAGCTTTGGTTGGCTTGGAATTATTATCTTGGTTGGAGTGGCTTTGAGATTTTCTTTGTCAAGATAGATTGTGAATATCATCAGATCTATGCTCTCAGAATTCTTGGAAGAAGAAGTGTGTGGGGAATGAAGGATAGTTGGAAGGGACCTTACGACATCAAGGTCATGGTTGTAATCTCTCTTT
>CBVK0100135597.1:0-14310 GCA_900067695.1 Picea abies
CTCTTCCGATCTCACCATGACCCTATGCTTATACACCAAATGTGCTTTGTGTATCAGGACTCGGGAGTATTGGCAAAATACAAGCCCAACACTCTACCCTCCGAAATCCCAAAATCCAATCTCTGAACTAGCACTTTAACACCTACTAGATCCTCCCTTATCTCTCATTCATATGATCATTGGTTGTGACCACATACCTTACTCCAAAAAGGGGCATCGGAATTCATGACTTCATGAATCTTCCTGCTGAGTCCCTCGACTCCTTCAAGTTTCGAAACCTGAAACAGGGCTTAACAGTCCTTAGCTCCTCCCTTGGATTCTCTCCATGTGACCCTATTCCATGACCATCGTCTGAGCCCAAAAGGCACTCATTGCATTTTGTGTATCGATGATGGGAAGGAGTTGGCTCCTTTTCCCTCAAACTCCCAGTAGTCATTCCTACAAAACCTCGGATGACTGCCACCTGTCCCCATGAGATCAGACAACTCCCATGAATCCCAGGTTTTAGGACTTCGACATATCGACACTTCGAGCTTCGTTCCTTCGGGACTTCGTGTTTCACGAGTTCTAATGACTCTGCTCCCTTACTTTCCCGACTTGCAAAATCGTGACTCTGACTGACACTATTCCTTGTGCAACTCTGTGATCACAATCACCTGATGGTCATCGATCTTCTCCATTGATGGATCCTCATCGTTGAAAACTGATCATTGCCTTCTCGCTTGATTTGTGTCCATATTAGACCGCTTCAAATTTTATGCTTTGAGCCTGCGGCTGCGGCCTCTGTAAACAAAGGCTTGGATGAATAGATAGGGGCTGGGAAAATCGGGAGATCGGGGCAAAGAAACTGACAAGTTTAAGTGCTAACAACTTGGATGATTGAATGGAGGCTCGAGGAAATAAGAGGATTAGTGACTGAGGCAAAGAGTGGAACGCATCGACTCAGGGAAAAAAAACTAGAAAGGCTTATGGCAGATGGATTTCAGACGATCTAGGCAAGAAACATGGCTCTAAAGACTCTAACAGGTTTATGTGCTAACATTAGGCTCCATGGGGGATAGAGTCCTCTCTATGAGGTTCTAAGAGCTCCTTTCACTGCTTCAGTGCCTTAGTGTTGGGTTGTGGAGTCTCCTATTAAAAAAAAAATAATAACATAAAACAGAGATGGTATTTACAAAGGTGGGATGGCGGTTGCGGCTCTAAACAAAATACATTTTTAGGAAATGCCCATTTACTAGGCTGCCAAAAATCTCATCTCCCTCCAAATTATGTGACCTGTAAGTGTTATTTGGAAATACTTCAGAAATCTTGAAGGGACCGATCCAAAGAGCATCAACTTTTCCATGCTTTCCCTTGTCCTCTCTAGGACCATCCCATTTGAGCACTAGCTCTCCTAGCTGAAAATCCTTTTTACTGTTCTTCCTGTCAAGGCCTCCTTGATTTTCTGTTGATTCTCATGTGCTCTGGCCATCACCTTCTCTCTAGTCTATTTCAGTTTTATGAACTAATGTATTCTTTCGATCATGTCATCGGGCTCTCCTTAACATTTTTGAAGGAATTTTGCCACAGGCAGGGCGAGCTGAGAAGTAAAAACTGCTTCGGTTCCATACACAAGTTGGAAAGGAGAGATACTGAGGGACCTCTTTGTTGTCACTCTATCATCCCACAAAGAAAATTTGAGCTTTGAATCCCATGCTTTCTTGTTAGCCTCTAGAAATATTTTGATTATCTTTACTAGGCCTTTGTTAAAGGATTATGCTAATCCATTTCCTTGCGGATAGTAGGGGGTAGAGTGAATTAGTGCAATTTTGAATTTCTCGCAAAACTTGATCAATGGTTTGGCTTTGAAGGATGTAGTGTTGTCAGAGACAATTCTGGTTGGGCAACCAAACCTTACTATAATATATTCCAGAAAACCGATGATCACTTTATGAGAAGCGTTATGTGTGGGGATAACCTCTATCCACTTGGTGAAATAATCTGTTGCAGTCAGGATCCATCTATGATGACCACTGGATGCAGGATGAATTTCCTCAATGAAGTCCAGGCCCCACTGTTGGAAGGGCCCTGAAGCAACCACGAGTTTCAATGGCAGGGACTTTAGCTGCTGCTTTTTGGAAAATCTTTGACATTTAATGCATACTTTGACTTTTGTGAAAACATCAATGAACAGAGTAGGCCAATAGTACCCATCCCTGAGAATTTTGTAGGTTTTGGTTTCCGGGAAGTGATGTCCCCCACAGAGGATGTTATGGTAATCCAATATAATTTTTTGGGCCTCTTGTGGGTCTAAACATCTCAAAATCACTCTTAGAGGGTCTTTCCAATACAATACCTAATCGATAAGGCAATATCCGATTTATTTTAGCTTTAAATATCATGCCTTACTCCTCCCCATACCATCAGGGGGCCTCAACTCCTGCAGAATATATATAATATCTTTGTACCAGGTGCGTTCTGCCAATGGAGGACTTTTATCAGACAACTCAGCCTGCTGGTTTTCTGAGCACGTGTGGATGAAGTTAACCCCCAAATATTTGCAATTAGATTCATCCAACAACTTGGCTAAACCTTTACCTTTGATCAATTTTGTGGGCTTCACCTCCATATCGAATTCAAGGATCTTGGCAATCCACGTGCTTCTTTTTCCATCTATGTCTGGTTGGATGAGAATTTCCTTCACAGAAGATGAAGGAACATATGCAATGATCTTTGAATGCAGCACATAGACTCTGAAAGCTTTGAGATCTTTCACCAAGGCATAAGCCTGCTTCTCCATGATGTCATATTTCACCTTAGTGTCTCTCAATGGTCGACTGAAAAAGGAAATGAGTTGCTCCAACCCTTTAACATTCTTTTGTAATAGAAAAACCACTACAGTGTCGAACGAAGAAAATGGAAAAACGAGGAAATCATTTTAGTAATCAGGACTGATAAGAACGGGTTCTTTAGTCAAGGCCTTCTTTATCTAATCAAAGGAATTTTGAGACTCAACGGTCCATTTGACTTCACTTCCTTTCCTCGACATGGTTGTTATAAGCTTTACCATCTCAGCAAAGTTGGAAACAAACCTCCTCAGAAAATTATTTTTTCCCAAGAAAGATTGGAATTTGTTCCTGGATCTCAGGAGTGACAAGGTTTGGATTGCTTCAACTTTGCTGGGATCGATCCTGACTCCCTCAGCTGATACTATGTGGCCTAACAATTTTCCCTCCTTCATGGCAAACGACGATTTCTTGGAATTTAAGGAGAGATCGAACCTTCTTCATTTCAGGAAGAATTTTCTCAGATGACAGCAATGTTCTTCATCATATATGGAGAAGATTGTTATGTCATCCAGATAAATGAACACAAATTTATCCTTTTCTCCAATGAAGGTGATATCCATGGCTCGCTGGAAGTTTTCTCCTGCGTTGATCAATCCAAAGGGCATTTTGGCATACATGAATGTACCCCAAGGAGTGGTGAAGGTTGTCTTTTCTCTATCTTCAGGCAAGTCAAAGATCTAATTGTATCCCAAAAAGCCATCAATCATGGATATACTTGATGCGCCAACTACCCTTTGTAATATGTGTTACATTTTCGACAAGGGGTAATTGTCTTTCCTTGAGCTCCTGTTCAGATTCCTGAAATCGACACAAAGTCTGATTTCCCCACTTTTTTTTCTCAGCGGGACCAGGTTGGCCACCCACTCTGAATACCTCAAAGGCACGATAATCTGGGAATCGAGCAACTTCTTTACTTCTCTCTCCATGATAGGCAACATCATAGGATTTATTTGCCTTAATTTTTTCCTGAATGGTTTGGCCTCTTCCTTCAGTGGAATCTTATTCTCAATAATGCTGGTGTCATATGTTCTGAGGTCTTCATATGTCCATGCAAACGCAACATCGAATTCCTTTAATAACTCAACATATTTGGCCTTCTGCTCCATTGACAAGTTGCTTGACAACTTAACAAACTTGGGATCCTCCTCTGTAGTAATACTGCACTTAGCTACATCAACATCCTCTTTTGAGATTTTTCCCTTTACTGCCACATCATTGTTGTCAAATAGCCTTTCCAAAGGAACTAGTCCCTTTGGGATGTGATTTTTAGGTAATTGAACAATTTTTTGATCAACAATTTTGTTCAGAAGAACATCAGCATGAGGATCTGCTTCAGAATCAAGATCTTGATCAATGTGTAATGCAAAAAAATCATCAACAGTCTCCAAGAATATTTTGATTTCAAGAACATCCTCAAACACTTTCCAATGTTTAACATTGTCAGGTATGGAGGCCTATATTTTACTTCTATATCATACCTAAGCTTGGGTGGCATAGGAAATCTGAAATTGCTAGCTAATATAGCCAGAGAGTCAACCATGACATGCTCTTCTCTTGAAATGAATGAAATGTTGAAAGCCAAGAAAAAACTGTCAATGAGGTCCCATACTTCATTTCTATAACTTCTGTGTTGAGGGTGTTTGGCCTGATAGATATTTCTGATTTGCTGGACAATCAACTCAACATCTCCAAACACAGCTAATTCCTTGATCCCCGTGTATTTTGCAACCCTCAATCCCAAAACTAGAGCTTCATACTCTGCCACATTATTGGTAGCTTCAAACTCTAATTTGTAGGACAAAGATATAGTTTCTCGAGTAGGGGAAACAAGGACTACTCCAGCACCAACACCTTCTCTAGAAGAACCTCCATCAAAGAAAATTTTCCATACAAAGGTGATCAGGGAGAATCTTCACCGGGGGTAATGGACTTTATGATGTCAAGAAGAGGCTCAGGGTCATCTTTGAATTGCAATAAGTTGGATCCCAAATTAGTATCAAGGGAGAAGATATGATGATTGGTGGGGTTTGCTTCACCAATGAAAATGTAGGCTAGCTGATCTTCTCTGTACAATATTCTATGCTCCCCTCCAAAGAATGGAAGGGTATCATATGTGAGGTCCATCTGTAATGTTCCCCCAAGCATTTTTATCCAATATCTTGACAATAGCATGCCAAAATTGGGAGGGACATCAGCCACCACGATATCCATGACTACACTTTTCATGGGCAGTTGAAACAAAGTTACCACTAGGTCTTTTATGACCCCAAGACATTGCACCCTCCTTGAATTGAAAGAGTACAAATCATGATAAGCTTTTGTGATTTCCAGGCCAAGTTCTTCCATGACAGTTTTGGGCATGAGATTATGGGATGCCCCAAAATCTATCAAACAGTTATGCAACACCTTATCATGTATGCTTAGGGATGTGTAGAAGGGAGGGGATGAATCGTCTTCATCTTTTACCATAGGGCCTATAATGACTGTTGGTTTTTTGTCTTGGAGGTTTATTGAGTCTATAGAATGGAAAGACGACAGAGGCTGCAATAGCTTAGAGAGGGATTTCTGAAATCTTCATGCTTCACTAGCTTTGAAATGGGCACAAGGATCCAAATCTTTTGGATTTCATGGTCAAAACTAAAGGAGGAAGGGGGCTTTATAATTTTTCTCACCTCTAGGACAATATCTATGGCTATTGGTGGGGAATTATGAGATTTCTCTTCTTTGCTACGATTCGATACATCTTTAGCAGGCTTCTCTGCTCTGGGAGTTGGATCAGGGGCATCAAACTCCTCTATTCTCCTTTTGGATGGGAGGTTGTATTTGCTGGGACTGGTATGGGCCTTTCGTCCCTTGCTTAGCTCATTTATTTGACTGTTCAGGAGGGACTCCTCGTAGGCAGACTGAGTTAAATGGGGAAAAGGGGAGGTGTCTCCAATACAATGAATTTCCGAGTCAAGCTCTTCTTCTTCCCTCTCCTCATCATCAACAAGGTTATTTTGGAGAGGGGTTTGAATCCTCTGATCATATCTATCTCTGTTCCTTTGTTTCCTTGGCATAATCTGAGGAACATTGTTATTCGACCTCATGAAATTGCCTCTATTGTCAACATTTTGGGGATTTCTGTATGTTGGCTTCCCTTCTAACTCCAACCTTTCTATCCTAGATGAAAGTGATTTTAGTATCTTGGTTACTTCATCCATTTGAGGAGGGAGGGCAGAGGAATCAGATGTGGAGGCTTCAGGTCTCTTCCTGGGTATGTCTCTATCAGTCTTATTTCTGAGTCGGTCAAATGCCAATATATTAGACTCTACTTCCATAGATGCATCCTGCATATGAGCCAGGGAAGTGGCTCTTCTTTCCCTCAACAGGAGGCAAAAATAGGGGTCAAAATCACTGGCATAAGTAATTTTGGTTGAAGCCTCTGTAGGCTTTATCTCAACGGGAATCTTATTGTACATCTTGTTGAACTTTTTGGAAACTTCAGAGACAGATTCTCCCTCTTTTCTATTTAGGGACCCAAACTCTGTGATATAATACATGAAATCCTTTTTATCCCCCCATTGTCTCAAGAAGACACTATCCAAAGCCTCAATCCCATCGATAGATCCAGGAGGCAAGGCCCTAAACCATTTCCTAGCCTTGCCTTCAAGGCTATGAACAAAAATCCTCATCCATACGTATGCATGCATGATGACATGATGATCTGTAAAATTGTAAAAGGATTCAAGGCGTTACTCTGCAGATATGTCTCCTTTGCCTGTAAACTTGGGAAACTGCTTAAGGTAGCCATCCATTGGGAGGGCATTCAGAAGCTGAGGCAAAACAAGGGGGGCATACCTAGCAACTATTATGGCCTCCATTCTAGTCATGGGGGGATTTTCTCCTGCCATAGGAATATTGGGTGGAGGAGAACTAGGAGGGGGACGAGTTCGAGCAGGGGAGACTGGAACTGAGCTTCCAGGAGGAAAGGGGAAAAACAGAGGATTTAGAGAAAAGGTTACAGGGCTTGAGGCAAAAAAGTCTTCTCTCTCTTCAGTAGCAACAATAGTAATAGGAGGAGGGGTAGGAAAGCCCGGGGTAGGAAAGTCTTTTGAGGTGGTGGGTCTAAACCACAGTACAATATCAGGAGATAGATGAGTGACAAGGATTTCTCCCTTGAATCTTAGCCTAGGAGGGGAAAACTCGACAGGAACACTCCAAAAATTTAAAGTTCGGGAAACTCCAACATAAGGTATAACAGGAGAATGAGAATCATAAATTGGATTTTCTATAGAAGGATCATGAAAATCATCAGAAATACCTGGTTCGGCAGTGGAAGTTCCTTCTCAAAGGGCCCTTCTCCTTCTGATAATTTTCTCTGGGTCAGCGTCAGGTGTCTCTAAAGTCAGTTGTGGAGTAGACCTCATGTGTTTGCCTCTGGAATCCACAACTAAAGCAATGGAATCGCCAGTGGATTCGCCTCAATGAAGTCACCACAGTGGAATCGCCAGGTGCACACTTGCAATCTTGGATGTACTAAGTTCTGATGCACCTTTAGAACTAGCAAGATTTGTCATTCAGTCCCAGGGAAAATATTCAATTTCATCCTCGACAGTGGTGCCAGAAATGTTAGCACCAAGAGTCACCTATGGATTGCAACAAAGGTAAGCCCAATACCCATCAGTTTGTATGTCACAATGAATAAATTTAAGGGTGGTCTAATGGACACAGTCTCAATATTATATTGCTTTAACTATGAAAACTGGGTTGGCATGCGTAGACAAGTGAGGTCTTGGTCTAACTTCAGTCAGTGATTTGTTGTAAAGGGTGAGTAGGGGGGAGAATTGGTGAGGAGATGTAAGGGCCTGCTATGGACATCAAGTCTTCTAGCCGCCTAAGGAAGAAAAACTTCAAGAGCGAGATCCTCTCGAACCCAAATTTTCAGACACTAAGATATGTCTAAACGACATAGCCACAATAGTGTGATGATCAAACCTACATCATAGTGCTACTATAACATCCCAATTGGATCCTCCAATTCTGAGTTACTCAGTGTAAGAGGGGGAAAGATAACATGGAAGACTGATTAAAACTGGTGAAAATATTGTAGTGATCAAACCTGCATCACAACAACATGACAACCCTTGACGTGACCTTGAATTAGTATGGGCCTTGTAGAAAACTTCATTGACAGAGTGACCCTGGGCTGAAAACCTGCCTCTACAGCTGATGCTCCCATGCCTTCCATTTACAGGGTGAAACAAGGTTTCAACTACCTCCCCCCTGTTGAAGGAAAATCTCCCTGTAGACACGTAGATCTCCTCAAAGAGCTAGACTCTTAAATCTAAGACAGAAAGTGCTTATCATGGTCACTGACTTCCTTTTAGATCTAGGTGGACTAGTGTGTGAGGAGGAAGGAGAAAAGAAGTACCTTTTACCGGTGTTTAGTACCTTTTACCGGTGTTTGTCCCTGCACGCTCCGAGTTGAGCTCCAATATTTCGCTCCTCGATAATCCCTGTAGACAAACAAAGTACGACTACTTCCTACTCTATCAAGATTAGTCTGAAATAGGTCTATCTAATAAAGAGACAAATTCATGTGAGATTGAACATGAATTAGAAAGAAACAGGCCAAGCAAATTATATTAATGAAGACAAAACCTTGCTTACAGCCATAGATAATTTGGAGCAGTTTCATCAAGTCCTCCTTGTCTACCCCTTGCTCAAAAGATCCATGATCCGAATGATGATAGCTTAACCAATTGCTCCCTATGAGATCATAGGTCTCTTGCCTCCAAAATATCTCTGTTCCAGCACCACTTATAAGATCATAAGTTTGGTGTGATTCTCCCTTTCCAGTCCCCTTTCGCCATGAGAAAGATTGCTTATATAGCCTTGGAGAGGCTTTAACCACTTGAGATATCCTTGGGGAAGTTGAGGATTTTCCTCCTTCAGTTATGTATCATCCCTTAGATCATGGCTGGATTGAGGATTCGAACCCAACTAACTTCTAAGAATGAAAATATCCTTCCCCCATTCATCTCAACAGCTTAAATACTGCCCAGAATAGGCAACGCTCCCTCAAAAGGGCCATCAAAGCACTGTAGTGCTCCCTAGTAGTGTATAGGGGAGTGCCAGCAGTCCTGAAGGTAGGAGTGCTCCTGCAACAGGGTTGATGCAACACTATAATGCTCCCTGATGGCTTATGGGGGGGGCGCCAACACTCCTGAGATAGTTATAGGGGAGCACTCCCCTCCAAAAACTTAGTTTTTTGAGTGTTTTCAGATGGAAAAAGGTTCATGAGCCCAGTTAACCTTTCCTCCTCTTCCAAATCAAGTGTTTGACATGTGCCAAGTGTCCTCCTGATGTCGGTTACAGGCACGACATAGGCATCATGGAAGTATGCTTCCCTGACACTTGCGACACTTGTGATAAAAATGCGACACTTGCGACCTTTGTAATGACGACACTTGTGACACTATCAAAGTGAGTATTTTTATGTGTAACAGATTTCCCCCCAAAGTATGAAGTTAGAAGATAGGAACTAATAACTGAAATGATTTGTAGACTTTCAAGCAAGGGTATAGACGCAAAGAACCTGACAAAAGCTGCACACAAACATCCAACAAATATTATGACATGTTTCAAACCCAAGGAAAGCATACCTATGCTTGGGTGATAAAGAATTGCAAGATATGGCCGCCATAAAATACACTGCGGATCCATAATTGTATTGATAAAAAGGTATAGCCACTGAAAATACATTGTGGATCTATACTCTTATGACATGAACTGATCGTAGCCATGAAGAATACACAGTGGATCTATGAGATGACAAGACATAGCCACAACCAATACAAAGTGGATCTATGTAACAATATATGTGTCATTGTTCAAAAGAAACTCCATCACAACCTGGGCAAAGTACATATCAAAGTGATCACTCAACCCAAGGTATTCTTACCGATCCCGATGTAGTACGAATCTAACCATGTGAATAGATGTCTCGATGTCGAACATGGCAGAAACCACTTGATTACTGGTCAATGATGTAAACCATTAACAAGCGTGAGGGAGATCACCATTAATGTCGATGATTCCCAAGGTACTCTAGTACATTAAAACGAATGTGAATGGATGAGCTGAAGTCAAACATCTGTGAAATCATCCGATCAGAGGTCAATGATGTAAACCCACTGTCGGATGTGAGGAGGCCTGCCATTGAGGCATGCAGGTCCCAAATTACTAATTGGTTTCTAAGTCTAGTTCTTGGATAATGTGTTGAAGTCGACAGGAATAGGCTCGTTGAAGGAGGGCCTTGATGTATCCCCCATCAACGACACGAAACAGACATAGAGATGTAATTGGTAGATCAAATGAACATGGACTGACATGGGTATTGAGACAAGATATTTGTGATGGATGACTCTCGAGGTGGATACTTCCCTTGAACACTGAGGTACAACAGTAGAAACATGACATGGACCAAAACTTGATGATGCAGTGGATACTGTGACTTTCGTCAAGTGACCCAAAGGAGTAAGAAAAACTTAGAGGATTGGTTCAGTGCAGAGGTTCAATGGATTAAGATGTGTGCAAAGACAAAGTGTCATGTTCAAGGGCGACTCTAAGAGTTTCTTGGTAATGTTCTCAAAAAACTGCTTGGCTTGCTTCTTTCAATTTTTTCCCCCATCCAGATAGACGAGTACCTCTTTTTAATTTAATGAGCTCAATGAGGATAACACATGCTCGATAAAAATCACCTTCGGTAAGTTCCTCTTCCTTTGTTTAATGAACTGGAAGAAGTAAGGTTTTGATCCCATCGATGTTTTGTTTAGCGAGTCCAAAGACAGAAAACTTGAAGGTTTTTAATGATTATAGAGTCGGGAAAAACACTTAAAAGAGAACTCTCTTAGTTCCTTTTTCATAAAGTAGTCCGATGAGACCAAAAAAGAGATAAACTATCGCTCAACAGATGTTTTCTTCAAATAATTTAACGAGAGTGAAGAGAACAAGGTCTCTTGGTAATATTTTCATGTTTAGAGAGTCTGAAAAGAACTTAAAGGTGACTCCAGTGTTGTCCTTTTTCATAATGCTAGTCTCGCGAGGCCGAAAAAGAGATAAATTATCACTCGAAAGATGCCCTTTCAAACCGTTTAAGGAGTGGGAAAGGAAGCAAGATCACTCAACAATCTTTTCATGTTTAGAGAGTCTGAAAAGAGCTTAAAGAAGACTCTAGGGGGTTCCTTTTTTGTGTATCCATACAGGTCGAAAAAAGAGATAAAAGTCTACCCGAATGCATTCTCATGTATTTACGAGCACGAGAAAGAACAAATACTAAGCTCGGTATGCCCCCAGCATGAAATCTAGTGGATTAACTCCATAATGATCATCAAAGGCTGGAGACATGCCCTCCAAGCTTCAATTCATTCACCGGCTCTGAGGTTGTCACAAATTTCTTGAGTAGATGAAAAAAAGGAGAAGGGTGGATGAAAAGAAGGTTCAAGAGAGGTGAATGTTTCATTTTTTAACGAGCTTGACACAGGAAAAGAACTATTCTCAGGGCACTGGTTTCATTTTTTAATGAGCTTTCCACAGAGAAGAGAAACTATGCTCGTGGTTTCATCTGGATCATGGCTTCCAAGAGGATAATGCTCTGGAAGGGTAGCATGTCAATGGATAAAATGTGGTCATGGCCTCTAGGAGATCTTCGCTGGATGGAAGATAATCACTCGAGAAGGAACACATATCAAGGGCTGCGATAGGAGTAAGGAGATCAGGCTCCAATAATCCTACCGAACAAATCACCATTTCCACTACTAGATCCAAATCATCGAAAGTTGAAATCATGGGAGACAATGCCACATAATTGACATGCGGTGAGGGTGATACTGTCTGCATATAAGAACCACTTAGGGAGGTAACCCAGTTAGGGATGATGAATGAAAGTTGATCAATAGTCACAATTCTTCCATTGTGAGGGAAAGATATCACACGGAAAAGAGTGGATACAATAGCTTTCATGGCATAGATATAATCCTGCCCAAGGAGTAAAGTGAAATCCAAGGGGTCTCGGACTACCATGACATCAATAAAGACAGTTTTCCCTCCCAAAGTTACAAGAAACTGAGGAAGGATCCCTAAAGGTTGACTAGTTCTTCTGTTAAAAGCTAATAGATTCTGTGTAACCGGTGCAAGTTGCGGACAACCCAAAGCGTACCAAGCAACAGAAGACAAAATACTAACGGATGCACCTTCATCTATCAGTGTTTGAGGAATGTCCTGACCATGAACCTATATTGTAATCTAGAAAGGAATGTGAGAGGGAAGACGAGGTCCAGTTAGTGCACCCCAATCAAAAAGGATGGCTTCAGCACTTGGAGGAGGTTTCACAGGAGAAGGAGGAATGCCCCTCGGCATGGTAGAGTCTGTATTAACGAGAAAAACATGGGTAGTATCAGGTTTACTCTCTAGAAGGGGAGTAGGATTGACCGATGATTGCATCGGATCAACCAATGGTGGACTTGGATAGACCACTTTATCACTCTTCAGAGGAAGAGTGGGACTGACCGAGGAAGGGACTAGATCAGTCACTTTGACATTCCTCAATGGAGGAATGGGATCGACCAATGGCGAAACTGGATCAACCACTTTGGCACTCTTCAGAGGAAGAGTGGGACTAATCGAGGAAGGGATTGGATCAGTCACTTTGACATTCTGCAATGGAGGAATGGGATCGACCGATGACGAAACTAGATCAACCACTTTAGTTTCATTCTCCAAGGGAAGAATGGGGTCGACGGGTGGAAACAGATCGACCACTTTGGTGTCACTCTCTAATGGGAGAGTGGGATTGACCGAGGATGAAAACAGATCAACTACTTTGGTGTCACTCTTTTGATGAAGAGCGAGGTTGATCGATGATGGAACTAGATCAACTACTTGGGTTTGTGGTTCAATTGAGGAGGAAACTAGATTGACCATCTGATCAATGAGACTGACCGAGGATGGAACTGGATTGACTAGTCCATCAACTAACGATGGGTTGGGGGAAAACTTATGATAACCTTTTGGAAGTTGAAGTTTTTCCAAAAGAGAAGAAGCCTCGTCCATATGAGGGAAAAGGTGAGAGTAATGATCACCTTTACATAACATGCAAGGGAACTTGACAGTTTTCTTCTTCTTACCAACCTGAACATCACTAGTTGACAAGGTATCATCGACATGATCGACAGAGGCCGATGACATGGAGGACCACATTTCTAAGACCTAGGTAAGACCGGGGCAATCCCTCATAAAGTGGTCACCCTTACAGAGGCTGCAAGGGAATTTGGGTTTTGGATTCTTCCTTTTAATCTTGTTGACCTCATAAACACTCCCAGTACTATTAACAGTAACTAGTTTATTAGAGCCAACATCTGATGTTGTTGGGGCCTTTGTCCTTTTCGAGTTCTTCTTCTTATTCTCTTTCCATTTCTTATTCTTCTGATCAACTTGGCTACTTTCTTTAGAGCTTTCACTAGGTGAAGAAAGAGAAACGGAAGGAGACTTGATAGATGAAGAAGGTGAAAAGTCAACATGAAGTTGATGTGTGGGTGGTGTATTGATATCCACAGTATTAGGTGCAACTAAAACATTAGGAGGATTCGGGATCACCGGAGTGGGGAACAACCAAACTGGTAATTCAATAGTGAGTCCTGGAAGACTCAGTGTGGCAACATATGGAGGACCAAAGTTTCCAAATGAAGGAAAAGTATAGGGTTCCCCAGGAGAAGGGGTTCCTCTATTGGTACTCCCAGGATTCGATGCCATTAACACTGACTTGACCTAAGGTCCACTAAGTAAAACAAACAACACATGCTAAGAATCTAAGAAGCAAACAATCAAACAAACCTTCCTATGATGAAACTGTTAGAAAAACAGGGCTGTAGAGCAATAAAATAAAACAAATGCGGAAACAAAACATAGAAGATACACAATACAAGAGAGACACAGATTTACGTGGTTCACCCAGTGTGGGCTATGTCCACCAAAGAAATTTCCAGGTCCTTTCTTTATTATTATCCAACAAAATGAAGGGATACAACCTACAAAAAAACTTGTTGTAACTTCCTCTTCTTTCTCTCACAGACTCCTCTCTCGGAATACAATATTTTCCAACATACATAGCCGCAATACATTTCCCTCATAAAAGAGGATTTCCTTCTAGGGAAAAACACACTAACATAATCTCTATCGTTAGATCTGCGACCTTATAATGAACGGTCCAGATTTACAATGAAATTACAATATACTCCCCCTCTGCACTCCCCCGCGTGGAAGAGTGTACATACTTATGGGGTGTAAATACTTCATGGGGAATAAACATGGATGAAAGTAAAAGACCTCTAAATTAGGAAGATAATTAGGCTCCACAACCAACAATCTCCCACTTGGAGATTGATCTCAACAACTCCACCGCTGCTGTATATGCTGGACTATGAACCTTCTTGGACCTGGC
>CBVK0100135598.1:0-14309 GCA_900067695.1 Picea abies
CATGCCCACATGTCACAAAGATAGGATAGTGTTTAAAATTTCGCTTTCTTAGATCAAAACACTAGGAGAGTTTAAAGGTTTGTAACGGGCCCATACATGCCCACATGTTCAATCTAGGATAGTTTCATGCTTTTTCTAGATTACCTTACACATAGGGAGTTAAAGGATAGTAATGGACCCACATGTCCACATGCTAGCTTCCTAGGACTTTTGAATTCCGCAAGGTTGTACCAATGACATCTAGCTAATTAGGTAATCAAACTCTTGTAAGGACCAAGCGAAGTCCACATGTAGCAAGGTGACATCTAATTAACTAAAACTTGGCACACTTTCACTCACACACAAAATTCACTTCTCACTCACATAGATTCTTCTCGAAACGTGGAGGTCTAAGTAGGTTTCCTCCAAAGGGATTCTGAAAACACCCCATCTTTTCTTGATAGGACTATCCACTCCCACTTTTAATCAAACGAGGTTGGTTTTCACCCCCAGCCTCACAAAACAACTTCATCTAAAATCTTTCTAAAAACTCACTAAGTTTTCCTCCATAGGAGGTGCCAAAAGAAATTTTTAGTCTAGGTAGGATTTCAAGGATAGGCATCCAAATAACTCCCCGTTATCTGGTTCTCACATTTTCAAAACATAGAGGTTGACAAATAGGGAACTTCAAATCCTCCAAGTCAAGTGTTACAATCACCATAAGGTAGGGAGATACCTGTGAAGGGTCAAAGGCCGAGGTCCGGTTGTTTTGTGCATCCCCCCTTGAGGCACCCACCTCTTGGACGGGATCCAGCCCGTGACCCATTTCTTAGGCCGAAAATATAAATGCCGCACTTTGACCGAGGTACCTAGTGACCAACTTTAGGACATCTACCCAGGTGGCAATTGTGGGCTGCAATTTCACCTTGATTGGATTTTGTGTGGCTATTGGGAAATATCGTCGGCTCTTTCAGGATATGCCCCCTCTACCCCTCATTATAACCAATTATTTCATCCTTCACTAGTTTCTCTGCCGGTGACTTCAGACCCCACTATTGAGTACTATTGGAAGGTCCAATGCTATTTGAGAGGAAGAACGTTACGTCTTCTAGGACACGAGCATTTTCTTTCTTTTCGATTTCCCCACACGGGCAAAACCCCCTTACCCACATATATGCTTCTTTCTCATTTATGTATGATGCACATATGATTATAGTTTGATTTGGATATATATATTGTGTAAATAGTCACAGCAAAGACTCTTGTTTCTATATTTCTCTCACCACTTTTTGCACACATTCACACAACTAGTCTGACATCATAGGGGAACCACAGAACCCCCATCGTTCACGACGCTTGCTCAACCTCCCTACTATATTAGGGGGATTATCTGATAGTACCCGCTCATCGGTACCTCCTTCACACACTCCTGTGAGTGCTACTATCATAGGATCAACTTTGCTTGGTTCTACATTACTTGGGTCCACTTCCCAACGTCATCTATTCACTCGCTCTCCTTTGCACAGAAGAGGGGAACCCACTTCCTCTCAAGGAGGGAGCACAAACCCACCTAGTCCCCATCAAGGGTCAGGTTCACAACACACTATGGCTGGAGATAACCCTCCCACCCCACTACAGATGCCATATTTGGCCTCTCTCAACATACCGGATCTCACCAAGCTCACCAATGATCCTATATTGCATGACGCCACATGGCCTACAATGCCAACAAAACTTCCTTCAGACATACCAAAGTTTGAAGGAAAGGCAGGGGATGACCCCGCCAACCATGTCATGACCTTTCATCTATGGTGTTCTTCCAATAGCATTATGGATGATTCCATCAGACTGCGATTATTTCAACGCACACTCACTGGCCCATTAGCCAAATGGTATGTCGAAGAAAAATCAGGGTCCCATGCAACCTTTGAGTCGTTGGCCAAAGTGTTCTTAACCTTCTTCCAATTACCCATCCACCACGACAATGGTCCAGAACTACTGTCTAACTTCAAACAAACCTCAGCCACACACATCGCTGACCACATTCATGAGTGGCATAGGCGACGTAGTTTGTGCAAAGCAAAAACCACCAAGCAACAATGTCTCGACTGGTTTCTTAGATCACTTGTCTCTCTCCTTGGAAAGGATGTAGCTTCCACCTTCTCACAATATGAAGAGGAATCCATTAGTAAGGCCCAACAGTATGACCTCATCTACGCACAGTCAGGGTACTTATACACGGTACTTCCTGATCTTCCAAAACCTGTGCCATTTGGCCAAGATAAACCTAGGATGTCTCACTCAGCAGATGGACTAATAGCTGCCATCACACACCATAGTCCACAACCCCAACCACCACCGATGTATGGAACACCTCAATACCCACCGGCATATGGGGGAACTTCTTATTTCCCCCCACCCCCTTATCAACAGCCATACCCTGTTGCTATACCTCCACCCATTATTGGACCACCACCAACACCTCCCATACATCCACCTCTTCCAGCCACTAGTGGTACTCCCTCAACATCAGCTTATAGTACTAGTGAAAGCACTACGCCTTCCTATATACCTTACGGATAAGTACCACCACAGAATCCATACTTTCCATTTCCTGGTCCTTCACAACCCATGGCTCCCCCACATCCTTATGCAGGGGTAAACTTTGTTCAACCCTCTGCTGCTCAACAATACCAAAATTTTGAACAGTTGAACACAGCCAATCCAACCCATCCATCGAACAATGCCAAGAAGAAAGGACGGAATAGGAATAACAACAACCCTAGTCAAGGCGGGAATCAACCCCCACAGCATCAACCCACTGGGGGCAACCAGAACCAAGGGAACCAAAACCCCCAAGGGGGAAATAACAACAAACGCCAAGGGTGGAATAATGTTAAAACCATCTTCCCTTGTGCCCTTTATGGTGAGTTCGGTCATTACACTCACCATTGCCCCCAGATCGTTGATTTCAAAATATTGAAAGACTCTGGGAGCCTTCCCCCTTCTCCTGCACAACCTGCCCCTCAACATGAACCACAACAATACGTGAAACAACCCCTCCCGCCGTACTGCAAAATCCTATCCCACATCAAGGTGTGATAAACACCCAACAGGACACACAACATCCCCCACCTTAGGTGGGACAATACCACAACCCCAACAATCCAGCAGAGCGAACGATTCTCCTCACCAGTGAGGAAGAAATTCTTTTGCAAACACGTAATCGTCAGTATCATACACCAGCTGAGTCTACTCCCATCTCTCCAGAGACAAACCCTACACCGACGGGACCCCCGTTGGTGATCCCTTGCCCTTCCGCCGAACCCCCACTACGCATCCCTCGCATCCCATTGTGCAGGAATATCCACAACCCACAGGCTAGGGTAGCTCATAACTATAGTTTGGTAGATGACTTAGCACAATCCCCAACTACCATGTCAGTCTTGGAAGTCCTCCAGACTTGTCCTACGTAGCGGAAATCACTACTTTCCGCCTTGGGGGTAGTCGACCCTGCAGATACTCGACTCATCACCTTTGATCTTAATTGCTGCAAACCTCATCTTCCCGCCTTGGTCGTTATTCAAATACCAATAAAAATATGGAACATCACTGTTCATCGGTGTATCATCAATGAAGGGGCATCTACATGCATCATGTCCAAAACAGTATGGCAGAACTTTGGTTCCCCAAAACTCATACCCTCCGCCATCACATTACGAGCTTATGATGGACGACCATCATCTCCTGAAGGGCTCTTCCAAAATGTCCCCATGGAACTCAGAGGCAAAACTATTCTCATTGACATCGAAGTTATCGACGCCTCGCTTGATTACAATATCTTGTTTGGATGTAGCTACATGTATGCTATGAAGGCAGTGGCATCTTTCGTCTTTCAGACAATCATGTTCAGCCACAATGGGAAGATTGTGACCATTGACCAAGTCTCACATTATGAGTCTAACCCATCTGCCAATCTTGATAACATTCTTCCTCTCATTCATACCAATAAAGCCACTCGTAGAGATGGGTCCTGGAATTTTTAAAGATCCATCCTTATTAGGGACATACCATGGAGCACCACCACTCCTTCCCCCTAATCAAGTATGCATCATCTCATCTAACGACACTCACACAGAGGATGCTCTTCCTCCTCAGGAGGCTTCAGTCATTCCTGACGTCTCAATAGTCGCAGAACCACTCCCACAGGAGCCTCCTGCGCACTCGTCAACCCCTACGGTCCACGAATCCACATCCCCTCAGGGGCATAGTCCCATTTGGGAGATAGTTCCCCAACCCCTCACTCAAATTCCCTTCTTTTACCCTCCACCCGGTATCGAAGCTTTCCAGGTAGCCGCAACACTCACACTACCTAATATGTTGTTAGAAATCCCAATGTGGTATTTACATCCACCTGAGATGGTCCCTTGCCCATCCCTTCCTCCACAGGAAGGCCTCCCCATGACGATTCCCGTCCTTACCCCCACTACCCCCATACTCCCTAACCCCCCTGTTACAGCTGGGGGCAGGAGAAAGAAGAAGGATCCCACAGCTCCGCTTCCTCCATGCATCCCACCACCTTGCGCACTATGTGAGAAAGAGGGTCACCAAACCAACAACTGCCCATCACTACTGGAATTACGGAATTTTATTCCCCTCAATCAAACTCCCACAACACCCGTCACTACTGTTAGTCCCACTAATACCACCCACCCTTCCAGTAGTAAAGGGTTGAGGACCTAATATGCTTGCACTATCTGTTCAGAGTACGACCATTATACCCATCATTGCCCAGCACTGCCACGCTTCCAGCAGACATTAGCTGCTGTACGCCAAAACTTCCAAAACAACCCATGCCCTGCTATGTCCTCTTCAAATATCACGGACATCCGCTATGTCACCACTTTAGTCAATGAACGTCTGAGATGCCCTTGTTCTCTCTGCGATTCGTTGGCTCATTTTACATACCAATGTCCTATGATCCTGGAATATAGGCAACGTCAATTGGCTCTGCGTCACCAACCCGTAGAGGAGATACTTGAAATTACCTCGCCACTAGAGGATCTTCATGTAATTTCTCCTAAACCCGAGGCACTCCCAACGCCTCCTTGGTTCTTAGATGATGTATCTAAGGATTTACCCCATAACCCACCCAACTCTCCTGCTCATTCCCCTACGGACACTCTCCACCCAACCACCACGGGTACCCCTCAGTACTTCAATATATGGTTTATGTCGAGTGAACCCTCACCCTCTCCTAGCATTGCTCCCTCTACTTCTCCATCAGGGGGCAACCACACTATCACCGATATCACTCCTCACGATCCCTTATATTCCCATCGTTTCCAATGCGACGAGGATATACTCAAAGAACTACAACGCCCAGACTCTCCCTGGGACGCACTACATCATCGTGCACTCTTCCTTCCACAGGAAGCCCTCATGCCTCCTAACCAAAACCCCATTTACGCGGTCGAAACCAAAGATTTTATCTCGTCAAGACCTATAGATTGGTTCAACAATCCCATTCCTGTCCCCGACGCTTTTGAAGAAGGTAATATGGCCAACATTTCCCCTACCATCAAAATCGATATTTCCATTAAAAATGGTATCGTCGAGGAAATCATCATTGGAGCTGCTTGCACTCCTCAGGAAATCGCCGCATATAAAGCCCTCTTCCAGGAATATAGGGATATTTTCGCCTGGTCATACACGGTAATGCCTGGCCTTGATCCCTCTATTGTCGAGCATTGCATCGACACCTGGCCTGACATCACACCAGTTCGCCAGAAACAGTGGCCACTACAACCATCTAAGGCCACGACTATCAAAGCCAAAATTGACAAATTACATATGGCTAGGTTTATTTACCCCATAGCTTATACCTCATGGGTTTCCAACCCTGTACCCGTCGACAAAAAACAGGGCACTATCCGCGTTTTCACAGACTTTCGTGATCTCAATAATGCATGTCCAAAAGACAACTTTCCAATGCCTTTCATCGATCAAATTATCAACGACTGCACTGACCATGAGGCTCTCTCCTTTATGGACAGATTCTTTCGCTATAACCAAATTCAAATCCACCCAGTAGATCAGTATAAAACCGCATTCATTACCCCATGGGGTACTTTTGCATATCGTGTCATGCCTTTCGGCTTAAAAAATGCCGGTGCAACTTTCCAACGGGCGATGACATACATCTTTCATGATCTAGCTGCTATCATACTTGCCTACTTGGACGACCTCACAGCTCGATCCAAGAAACGCACCCAACATCTCGATGATTTACACATCATCTTTCAAAGGTGTCACCAGTACAACATCCGATTGAATCCTCTCAAGTGTTTGTTTTGTGTCACCGCAGGGCGCCTCCTCGGTTTAATCGTTTCCCAAAGTGGTATTACCGTAGACCCCCTTAAAGTCAAAGCTATCACTGAAATCCCACCTCCTCGAAATTTACGACAACTTCAGAGTCTACAGGGCAAAGCTAAATTTCTTAGACGCTTTGTTCCTGATTACGCCATATGCGCACACAGTTTCCTTCGCTTACTACATCACGACATCCCTTTTCATTGGGACAACTACACCCAACAACCATTTGACGATCTTAAAGCAGCGCTTTCAAATGAACCTTTGATTAGTGCACCTGACTACAATCATGACTACATCCTCTACGTATCAGCATCAGCTGTATCAGTAGCTGGCGTCCTCGTCTAGCTTGGAGATGACAATTGTGAACACGCCATTTATTACATTAGTAAGAACCTCTCAGGACCACCCTTGAAGTATAAACACGAAGAGAAACTTTCTCTTGCAGTTGTCCTTGCAGTCCAGAAACTGCGCCATTACATTCTTCTTCGCACCACAAAGGTCATCGCAGATTCCAATCCTATGCAATATTTGCTTAGCCTTCGACAAGTTAATGACAAATTCACTCGATGGATAGTTATCCTTCAGGAGTATGACCTCGAGTTCTTAACACCTAAGAGTAAGAAGGCCCTCATTCTCGCTGAACTTGTCATGGCCCTCCCCTCTGACACCCCCAGTGCCCCCATCAACACCGACTTTCCTGATGAACATCTCTTTTACATCGCTTCAGATGATCCTTGGTATGGTGATCTTCTCGTCTACATACGAAATCAAAATTTAGGTAACCACCTATCATGAGATGATCGTCAGCGCATTCACCATCAGGCCTCCCACTATCTCCTCATCGACGACATCCTATATCGGCGGGGCATTGACACCATTCTTCGTCGCTGCCTGACTATTGACGAGGCCAAAAGAGTCTTAAACGACTACCACAACGGCGCATGTGGGGGCCATCTTTTCGGTATATCCACTGCTCAAAAGATTATCCGGGCCGGTAACTTTTGGCCTACCCCGTTTCACGATTGCATTCATGCCGTGAAACGATGTGAGCAATGTCAGCTCTATGCCAACAAAGCCCGAGCCCTCCCCGCCCTTCTCCACCCTGTCATTACAACTGGCCCTTTTTGCAAATGGGGCATCGACTTTATGACTTGTAATCCCCTTTCCAGCAATGGTCACAAATACATTGTTGTCATCGTTGATTACTTCACCAAATGGGTCGAAGCTATGCCCACTTTCAACAACACCGCTGACACTGCAGTGCGTTTTTTCTTTAACCACGTCATATCCCATTTTGGAGTACCACTCCAACTTGTTTCCAACCATGGGAAACACTTCGAGAATGAGATCTTCGTCGAACTCTCATCTCGGTTAGGATTCTCTCACGAGTTTGCCTCACCATATTACCCTCAGTCAAACGGACAGATCGAGGCAGTGAACAAAGTCCTCAAGACCATGTTACAGTGCATGGTTAATAAACATAAAAACAATTGGCATAATATGTTATTTTCCACGCTATGGGCTTATCGAACGGCAGTAAAGACCGCTATAGGTTTCACACCATTTCATTTAGTCCATGGGGTCGAGGCAACTCTTCCCATCGAGTGCGAAATTCCCACCCTACGCACCACAATTGAGCTTTTACCTGACACTGCTCCAAAGGAGCAATGCTTGCTAAACTTGGAGTCTCTGGATGAATATTGTCGATCTTCCTTACAGAACAACAGGGTAGCTAAAAAATGATCCAAGGCTACCTTTGATCGCCATGTCAACCTTCGATCATTTCGCGAAGGTGACCTTGTCCTGGCCTATGATATCGCCCATGATACCTTTGACCATGGAAAATTTGAATCACTTTGGCATGGACCTTACATCATCCAACATTGCCTCACCAAAGGCACATATATCCTGGCCTCCCCCGAAGGCCTCTCCCTCAAGGAACCCATAAATGGGTTATACCTCAAGAAATTTTATGCTTAGAAGTAGTCATTCTACTTTAGGTTATTTTTTTCTTCTTTTTAGTGTTTTTAATCTTTTTTCTCCTACCCTCTCGTCTAAACTATCCTTTGTTCTATTGATAGATGCTTCCTCCACCAGCCTACCACATTGGTTATGCTGATGACGCCAGCTGTTGGACACAAAATCTTGCTTCAGCGGCTTGGGGTCTATACACCCCGTCACATGAAATGCTACATTCAAGCGGCATCTGTTTGGGACCAACAACCAACAACCAAGCCGAATACACTGCGGTCATTGGCCTCCTAGCCGACGCCCAGCGTCATCATATTTTCCACCTTAGCGTCTTCCTCGACTCTCAACTAGTCGTTCTCCAGCTCAACAATGTATACCGTGTACGTGATCCGTGCCTCTTTCGCAAATACCTGCAGGTTAGACTGTTATCTCAACATTTTGATTCCATTACATTTACCCATATTTCAAGACAATTGAATCAAACAACAGATGAAATAGATAACATGGTGTTAGATTGGCATATATCACATCAAGCCACACATACATAACACATCTCATAAATCCTGTCACAGCATATAGATAAAATAGACATCATCATCATCAGCAACAAAAAACACATGTAGACAACATCAGGATCTCAAAAAATGTATACTCATATATATATAAGGCCTATCAGGCCATCCGAATGTTTACATACAAAAATACATGTATCCGTAGGCCAATGCAACACCTCGGTACAAACACCAGCTCACCAACCTATCAACAAAAAGATATACATCATACATCAATCAGGGTGCCTCTATCGCACCCCCACCTGCTCCTCCCTCAGGAGGAGGTGGTGGCCCACCACCACTTGCCCCAGGCGGTGGTGGAGGACCACCCACAGGACCCTCCTGCCTCGACGACAGGCGTCCACTTGTCATCACAGCAAGCACTACTGCTTGCCACACTATGGCCTGCCATGGTGGCGGCACCCCCACACACTGCTCCAGGAAGCTCTCATCCTAGATACATGTCCACATGCCCTTAGGCACATCCTGCAGCATCGTCTCCAGACGACGACGTATGTCATCAAAGTCCACTCCGGCCGCCGCCGGAGGAGCGTGTGATGGCCCTGCACCAGGGTCATCGAACCGATGCCTCCTCGCTGCCCTCTCGAGATTTACTGGTTTCCCCGCAGCCTCATCCCGCCGACGTCTCTCTCCATGCGGCAGTCTCTCCGGCTCTCAACGAGCTGACACTCTCTGCATCTCTACCTCGCACCCGCGAGGTGCCACATCTGCACATGCACAAAACCAACAACAACAGATAGTATCTACATCTATATCATATACATATGGACTGATATCTCAAAAACACAACGTAAATCAAAAAACGTACCTCGATGGTCAAAAACCTCCCCCGGAGGCAACATCATGTCCGGGTCACCCCAGAAGTCAACCCCAGCATAGAGGTATCGGAGTACTACCTACGACATCTGCCGCCATATCTATGCCGCATCTGCTGAAAAGTAATGGCCACCTTCACCACCACCGTGGTGAACCAAAACTGTAGACCACCGCCTCAATCACGGCTCTCGTGCCCCCAGCATCTCCAGCAGGACCCTCGGGCGCAACATTGACACCCTCTCCAAAAACCAGGCCACTAGGATAAACCCAAACGCGAAATCTCTTGTACCTGTGGATCGACACCGGTCCAATTGCGCTATCATCCGCGCATGCAACGTCAGTCCCCACGCGAACTACTCACTGCCCACCACTCTCTCCAGCACCAGCAGCTAGCCACCACTAATCCGTTGGGTCGCAAGTGACCCATATACATGAACAATCATCGTCGTTATGCAGCGATGAGCTAGGGAGTCTATAGAACTAATGCTCACAACAGTCCCTGACATAAAGTTCTCACCCGAGAAGTATCGCTCGCCAATAGTCGCAAGGGCTATATCCCTCGGCAGTACAGGCTCTGCCAATAGGGGTGTTCCCCGAAAGGGGATCCCAGTAAGAAAATATACATCCTCCACCACAATGAAGGGGATCTGCTCTCCTCGCACGAGGAAGCAGTGCACCTCTGGATTCCACATCTAGAGCAGGAACTATAGTAAGTACTTCTGGGCTCGTATCAACGGGCACTCAAAGAACTTTAGCAACCCACAGGTTGCCAAAGTCACCCTCACCCCAGGCCCCTCAATGGCCACATCATCTCGCAGCTGGGCTCAGTCTCGCTCTCACCACTGCACTGGCATCGTCACAGCTGGCCACTTGCAACTAACATAGAGTCCTATATCAGATTAGATAAACATCAACCACATAAAAAAGACTCATTTTTTACCCTTCAACCTCGCCTCCTAGGCGCGATTTTTGTTCACACAGGCGCGCACCCATGCACGCCTGTTCATCACACAGGTGCACATATATGCACACCTGTACACTGAACAGGTGTGCATCAGAGAACACCTGTTTGCTTCATAGGTGTGCCCTCATGCATGCCTGTTCATTTTACAGACGCACATTGGTGCGCGCCTGTTAAACCTATAGGTGCACACTGATGCATGCCTGTTCAACTCACAGGCGTGACCCTCGAGCACGCCTTAAATTCCCCCTACCGCGCACCCATGCGCGTATGTTCGGTTTACAGGCGCGCACATATGTGTGCTTTTCATCGAATCACCCGCGCATGTGGGCCCCACACCCCCTGAAAAACCCCTAACTACCCCTGTATGGTCCTCCGTACAAACCCTGCCCAAAAATTGAAAACCTATTTCTATGCAGGATGATCAGACCACTAACCTGATACTCGCAGAACGTCGATCGGATGCCTCGTCCTCCTCGAATTTCCAAATCTCCTCTGCAATCTTCTTGTCCAGTCACTGTTGTAGCAGGTACAAATGAGGTAGCAGGTACAAATGAGGTGGCAATGTGGGCCCTACAGCTATATATAGGCCTTTTGCCAAACTTCCACTCACCATTCCGGGAGCCCAAGGTGTCCATTTTTCAAACCATCTTCAGCCACGTGATTAACATCCCGCCACCTACATCATAGCTATCCCTGGGTGACTTTTCATCCCGAGCCCCCGGGGCACCTTTTTTCCATATCATGGTCAGGTACGCACGCGCATTGTCACATTTATCCAATACATGCTCATATCTTTGATTCTCTTTAGATATTGTTCACTTTGGGTATTTGGTTGTTATGTGCGCAGGTACTTGCTCATCAGTCATCGACATCATCCCTTCAAGTATATATTCAACACTAGCATGTAGTCTCTCCCACTGTATTGCATTTACATTTCCAGTGACACCCGCTGATATTGGCCTTTAGTTTCCTCATTCCTGGCTCTGCAGTACCCTCGCCTCCATTTGCACCTACGGTACTGTCACCTAGTAGCATTCTCACCCACATGAGTTGTCCCATTCATAGCACCTTTTGGCACTTTTGACACTCATGTTGTTCTTCATTACCCTTTAGGGATGGGAGTCCCAATAGTCTTTTATCATGTCGAGCATCAGCCACATACTTCTTCTCCTCATTGTGCTAGCTTTCCATATGAACTCCCAGGTTATCTCTTCACGGTTCTATTTTTTACCTGCACCTCCGCAGTATCATGAACCCTCCATTTCATCCACCATCAGTTTTCCCATCTGTGAACCTATCTTCATTTCACCTTCCTCATACAGAAACTCACCAATGGGCCCCCCACCCTTCATTAGTTTTCCAAGAAAATTCTGCCCTCCCTGGGGCACTCATTTTACACTGGGGCACCTGTTTCTGTATTTGTACATTTTTTCCAAAACCTTATTCGTTATTTATTTGTACAAACACCTGTATTTCCAGTCTTTACATTTTCTTTTGTCATCACCGTTGGCGACTTGATTCATTTTGGCCACGCGCAACCCATGTCACCCTCGGTTGGAGCATTACAACTCATCTACCCTTGCCGACATCATCCATATCTTCAGAGTACTCCACAGGTCATTTACCTCTACCCTCTGAATTTTTTCACCTTGTCCCACCTCTGGCACAACTTATCATCGGTCTTGTCGTCCCCCTGACACTCAAACTTGTTACACGGTTGTGGCCACTTTTCATCTCATACATCCTCCAACCAAGGGCAGTATTGAGTCTTCCCACTTCTTGACTTTGTCCATGTACCTCTGCCACTTCCTCACCTTAGTAGATTCCACGACGCCCTTTGCTTCTGGGAGTCACATCCCCCTTTTGTCGACATCAGCACCATTTTCCAAAAGGGCGACAGTATCTTGATTCTCTTTCTCCATTCAATGAGAGATCTCGGACAACACAGGGTGAAACACCATTGCTCCCTACTGTCATTGGCCCCCATAACATTCGACGTCAACACTTTCTCATGTTATGGTGGGTCTTACTTTGCGACTATTGCAGTTATTTCTACCATTTGTCGAAGACCTCTGAACTAGGTAGGGCCATCAATGCCCGCATCATCGCCGATACTTATTACCGCAATCATTGCCTATTGTTCAGAGTATGTTCCTTTGCAGAATTGTCTTCTGCCTTTATCATCACCACCTCCGAGGGCACTGCAGTTGTCTACACCAATGCTTTAGTCATCTTTTTTCAGAGTTACATAACACGAGCATGGGGCATGCCCGCCTCGTTTGTACATAGTTTTCTATTTTTTGCACAACTCTCAGAAGGTCGGGTCCTACCGGTTCCTTTTTTCTCCAACGAATTGCTCTGAATGGTCCCACTATTGCTCTCTCTTACAACAACATTCTCAGTAGAAGAAACATTGATGGATTTCGGCTATACGTATGCTCCTAACCTCATCCATCAGGGGGCATTTGTTATCACTGAAATTTTGTCCGCACATGGCGACAAGAACTCAGCATCGTCAAACAATAATGAAGTCATTCATGGCACTGAATTAATTTCACAGCATTCCAAAAAGGTCAAAAACTATACAAAGTAACCAAAAATTGAAGGGCACTTTGCAGAAGTTTGGTGCACGCGCACATGCGTGAAAAAGGAACGTACCATGCATGCATACGCGTACCATGCACGCCTATTGGTGCAAAAACCTGTGCACCTACTAAACGACGCATTTATTGAATTGGTCGGCCTCCCAACCACTTATGGATCAGTTCCCAAGATGATTTGACCCTCAAATCTGAGCCGAATCCGCATGGTAGGCTGGTCAAAGACCTAATGAATCCCTAAAGAGCCCTTTTTCACACTTCAAAAGAGTTACATAATCACCCAATGCAATGCTATAAAAATCCATGAAGAAACATCATTTTCTCAAGGAATTTCATGTAATGTTATGCTGCCTAGATTGTTTTAAGGACTCACTCCTTGGCAATAACACATTGGCACCATTTCATTGAGCTATCCACCTCTCCATTGAGTGGATGTGCTAGGAGTTCTTTCACCATCATTTTCATTTTCTTGTTGTAAGGAGAGAAAGCTTGTGAGGGTCAAAGAGCCTTCCTTTGGAGGAAGAAGGGACTCATAGTCCCCTTTCTTCATTGTCCTTTGATTTCATCAATAGATCGGCCTAAAAACATTGGTGATATTGGTCTTTTGTGTTTGTTATTTCTTTATCCATATGCTCATGATTTTAGTTTGTATTAGTTTAATTCTTGCTTATAGTTTTGTTGTTCTTTTTCTAACTCTTTCCCCTACAGCTGTCATGCTCAACAAGACCCAACTGGGCATGTAAGCACCTCTTATTTTCTCACCAAGGTGACGAATTGGGTGCAAACACCAGTTATTATCTTCAGGAGGTATATGTTTAGGCGACACCACAAACAATGACGCCAAATACAACATAGTTATTGAGTTGCTTCATGATGCCCTGTCATTTGGTATCTCTCATCTCTGGGTCTATTTAGATGCTCAGCTGGTTGTGTCTCAGTTAAATAGAATCCACCGTGTTCATGATCCTGCTTTACACTAACAATTTTGTAGGGTACATCTCTTAGAAAGAAGCTTTGATTATATTACATATT
>CBVK0100135599.1:0-14309 GCA_900067695.1 Picea abies
TAAATAAGGTTAAAAGATCATTAATTGTGCCCATTATCAATAGGTGTACGCCTTTCGGCGTAATAATGCTCATTGAGATTTTTTGATATAAACTTTGTCAGTAATTTTCTAAACCTCCAACTTTTAGAGTGGACACTTCACCCATGGTCAAGTACAAAAAATGTTACATTATTAATATTACATCATTAGTTGTTTTTGTTTGTGAGGATGGGTGAAGTGTCTAGTAAAAAAGTTGGACATTTCAAAAACTCCTAACACAAAAAGGAATTTCAATGAGATAAATGTCTATCTTATCTTCATGATAGCATTATCTAATAACTTTGAAAGATATGAAGAATATTTTATTTCCTTCTATCTTAATTCATCTATAATATTATTCTTATTAATATTAATTCTATTAATCACTTTATAAAATATGAAAAAAAAATAAAAATTAAAGAATATTTTTTTATACGATTTGTTTAATAATTTTAAAATATTAAATAAAAATAAAAATTCTATTTTATAAAAATAAAATATATATTCCAAGGAAAAGCTTACTCAAGTTATATAGTTTAAAATCAAGAACTTATAAGTACTTCTTTTCTTATCATGTAGAATCTAACTAATTTTTAAAGAAGTAGGTTACTTAGCATTTCATGTAACTACTTTTCAATTTTTAAAATTTTAAGAAATATCATTTTATTCATATTTTTATTAAAATTTTAAGAAATATCATTCTTCTTATATTTTTATAAGTTGTTTGTTAAAACTTTAAGTTATACAATTTTTTATAACTTGTGGTTAATGAACTCAATTTGTTGGATAAATTAGGATAAGATACTAAGAAAACAATGTTACAATATCATGGGCTACCAATTCTTTTATGAAATATGGAATTACAATTTCCTCTAATGTCAATTTTTTGGATGGATACTTAGCTAGCAATCAATTGTTTACTCATTAATCCAAATACAAATACTAACATTTGTTAAGCATATGTCTTAATGACTAAGGAACAAAGAATGACATGCCCAAAGATTATGACATTAAATATTGATCTTTAATTTAACCTATAAGTGTAAGTAATTAGCACAACTATATAAAACATATTTAGATATATACCATATTGGTGAATAAATGTATGATGTCAATTGAATTTAGTAGGGAAGGTTGTGAAAGAGATTGTTATCTTTTGCAACTCTTTTGCAAAAAATCAAGTTACAATAGGTATTATCTTAAAGTGAGGAGAAATGCCCAACCTATGTGATCAACATGTTTCAATTTTCAATAAAAAATTCTATATAAAAACATTGAAGTGCAAGTGTGATACTTTTGAACTGATGATATTATATAAATTTGTTAGAGAATGGAATAAAAAACTATGATGAAAGAAACATTTCAATAAAAGAGAATAATATTGAATTGCAACTATGGTACTTATGGTATTATATAGAAGTGAATTTATGATGATATTATATAAATTTGTTGAAGAACGAAAAAGTTCAAATACAAATTAAAAAAAATGTGGTGTAGAAAACATTTCAATGAAAGAGAAGAACACTAAATTATAAACATTTAAAAATTTATGTCAATGAAAGGTCAACATTAATATCTCTTTAAACATGTATACAAATAGAACCAAAAAACCATTAAAGTACAATAACAATATTTATGATATTGCAAAGAAATGTACTTATGATCATATTATATAGAGTTATTAGAGAGAAAAACTCACATATAAAAAAAAATTTAATTAAAAACCTTTAAATAAAAAAGAAAGATACATTAAATGATGAAAATTCAAAAATCTATATCTATAAAATAACAATATTAATATCTCTTATAATATTTAGAAATACATACACATAGGACATAAAAGTTATTAAATTGTAATAATAATAATTATAATATTATATAAATATATGCTTAAATGATAATATTGTATACAATTATTAAAGAAGAGAAAAATTCACATACAAATAAAAGATTTAAAACATAATCTTTATTAATGAAAGCATAACATTAATAAGCTTTTAAATATTTGAAAATGAACTTAAAAAAATGCTGAAATACAATCCTAATATTTATGATACTAAATAAAATTATTAATAAAAACATAATATTGATAGTTTTTTAAACATTTGAAAATGAACCCAAAAATGCTCAAATACAATCTTAATATTTATGATACTAAATAAAATTATTAGAGAATGTGATAAACAAAAAGTTTAATAAAAACACCCTTTTAATGGAAGAGAAAAGAACACTAAATTATAAACATTTAAAAATGCATTACTTAAAAATGTTGAAACACTATTATGATAATTTAGATAATTGCTAAAATACTAATATGATAATGTATAGTGTTATATAGAAATGTATTTATGATTATATAAAAAGTTTAATAAAAAATAAAAAATATTAAATAAAAATAATAAAAAAATTATATAAAGAATTTTTATAATGTTATATCGAAATGTATTTATGATTATATAAAAAAAAATTAATAAAAGAAGAAAAAAAATTAAATAAAAAAAATTATATAAAGAATTTTCAATTGAAAAGAAAATAATAATAATTAGAAATTCCTTTCAATGAAAACCAATATAAAAATTTTGAGCATTTACAAATGATAAAAATTTTAAATTATGAAATGATAAAAATTTAAAAAATAAATAGAATTAATAAAAAAATTAAAATTGTGAAATGATAAAAATTTAAAAAATAAATAGAGTTACAATGTTTATGATATTGTAGAGAAATATTTTGATGATATGATATACAAGTATTATTAGAGAAATGAAAAATTCAATTATAAATAAAAATTTAATAAAAAATTATTTTAATAAAATAGAAAAAAAAATATTACAAAATTTTTTTTAATAAAAAACTTCTATTAGAAAAAACATTACATTTAATAAAAACCTTATTAAAAAAAGGCATTACATCATAAACCTTGAGAAGTCAATATCAATTAAAAATAAATATTAATATTTCTTTAAATATATTAAATTAAATATTAATATTCATTAAATATATTAAATTACTGGTATATAAAAATATATAGATAACTTTAAAAGTCCATATCAACAAGGACCAATATGAATATTTTTTAAATATTCAAAAATATTTATTAATTAAAAATATTAAATACAATCGAGAGATTTACATTAAAAAAACTCAAATATAAATAAAATTTAGTCCACAAAACATGGAATATGAAATGAAACGACACTGTCGACACGAAAGGCCAACATTAATCTCTGTTTAAATATTTAGAAGCGCATACGGATAAAATCTGAAGACATATTTCTTACTAAAACCCTTAATTTAATTCGCTTGCATTAAGGATATGGGCAGATGATTGGCCATGTTCTTCCATCACTGGTTACTGTGTGAAAGCGTGTTCTGGGCATGATTAAATTTGTTTTTGTTTACCTCTGTGACCAAGAACTTGTCAATGGAGTTTCAACGCTCCTGCAAATACTGGTAGTTAATTAATAATGAGGTTACTTACTGTATTTTAAAACAACTGGGTGCAGGTTATAAATATAATAACCGTTTGTTCATATTTCAACGGATATGACCGGTCAATGGAGGTATGTGCAAGCTGTAATATCATCGCTTCCAACTCTGGAATAAATTAATAAGAAAACAACAACCCTCATGCACCCGCCCCGACCCAGGCCGCCCAATAGATCTCGGATATTCCTCCTCGATAAAATACAATGTGTTCTTCTTTCCCATGGTAAATCACGTGGCGCTCTGAGTCAAAGCAGAGAGATGATCGGAAGGTATCGCCCTAGTGTCCGTTGAGAGGAGGCAGAACTCTGCATTGAAAATAACGTTAACGTGGGCAACCAAATAATCTAATGGAATCGGCCAACGAGCCCTGGAAAGAGCCGAGAGTCGAGACTGCCCCCACTAAGTCAAATAAAATCCAACCCGCAAAGGGTTTCGACACAGAGAAAGCCAGACATAACAACTTTAATTATATATATATATTCGATTATCATGCAATTCAATGCCTGTCAACGCTTCCTGCCACACTATTCCTTTGTTTATCAATATTTTTCAGGGCAAAAATTGCTAGTCAAGACCCTAGAGAGCTTGTTCTCTGATTTTTTTAACCCTACATCTACTTCCTCTGATCATAAATATTGGTATTTAAATGAACTCACTCACTCGTTTTACGTTTCTCAAAACCTTTCCACATGCTCCTATGGAAAATACACTGCACTGATTCACTCCTTGACAGACGGGTCAGATAGTGAGATTCCAAGGTTGCTTCACTCCACATTAACCAAACAATGTATTGCTACTGCTGCTAAAACGTTTATAAATAATAAACAAACATGAATCCAGGCTGAAATTGTAAGATTCTAGGTTTTTCAAAATACTGTGAAAACTTCAAATAGCTTGCCTCCTTGATCAGTGAGGTTATAACGGTATATCAGAAGCAAGGCACAGCCTCATCCACCCATCGATCCTCGAAACAAAACAATGGAGAAACTGAGAAATAAATACATGTATCTGAAAATAATTCATGCAGTTGAAAAAAAAATCAACTGCTTCCAATTCTATCAAATAAATAAAATCTCCCATAAAACACGGGCTAGCATATCCACCATGCAGAGTCCAGTCCCGAGGAACCATGAATAGTCGGTGGCAATTATGATCAGATTACCATTTCCCACCTGAATTATGGAAAATACATATTTTTATTATTAATATACTAAGTCAAATCTTAATTATAAATAAATTAGTTTTTATATTATTTAAAGAAATAAAATTAAAAATTAAAAACAAATTATTGGAAAATACATATTTTTATTATTAATATATTCAGTAAAATCTTAATTATAAATAAATTAGTTTTTATATTATTTAAAGAAATAAAATTATAAAATAAAAAATATTAAAAATTAAAAACAAATTATTTTATTGATATGGGTCTAATGGTTAAGAACATGTGTTTCCTTGTAAGAGGGCACGCGTTCAAATTTAGAGTGGGTAGGATATGTATACCTATGTAGAAATTGGTGTCCGGACCTTAAAAATAGATTATTATTATTATTATTATTATTATTATTATTATTATTATAACTCAACAAATGTATGGTGATCTTGGAAAGCTTCTCTTAATGTTTTTCTAAACCAATTCAGTCTTAGTGGACTTTAATCATCATCATCATCATATTAATAAAATTTAAAACTTACACATCTACTACCCATCCACAACTAAAAGGCTTACCCCAAAGCTATTCAAACTTAAATCTCATAAAAATGTCAAATTTAAAAACAAGTACAAACAATGATTCAAATACCACAATCCTCTAAACATATATCTTATTAAATTATTTTACAAAATGTTGTTCTATTTTTTGTATTTTAAATATATTATATTTAATAATATATTGATGGTGATGATGATGGTTAACCTCTAATGAAACCAAATTTGGTCTATCCTACCTTAAGAAAGGTAAGAGATCGCTCAAATTTCTTTATAATGTTATTTAGATGCTCAAAAAGCATTAGGAGAAGCTTTCCAAGGTCACTATAGTTTTGATGACTTAGAAGGTTAAGGTAGGTATTATGACAAATATTTTGAAATTGAGATATAATTTGGGTATACTCATGGCACTCAAAGAGAAAGTGTTTTTCAACTTCAACCCTCTTGGTGACACAAAGGTGACATATTATTTCATGACATGGTGTTTTAGGGATTGTTCAACACAAAGTCTCACTATGTAGCTCATGAGAATTAGTTCTTATTTTATTTTATCCTCTAATTCTTTATAGCACCATAGATTCTCTCCTTAAATTTATCTTGAAGAATATTTTTAATATCATCAGGTGCAGACTAACTTTTTATTTTATTCTCCAGTGATTTAGCCAAGACTTTGCTTCATTATTATTCTTTTATTCTCCAATGATTTAGCCAAGACTTGGCATCATTATGTCATCCCGGTCGCTAATTTTGGATAGAGTCTAAACCAATTTTGGGGAGCATCTTGTCATCCATGTTGTTTATCTTGTTCTTGTACATTGAGCACCTAATCATAGTTGCACTCTCAATGGGGAAAATGATGGCTTCTACGAGGAGGATAGGATAGGGTGTATTGCATTTAATTTTGAGATTATTTTGGATTTGTTCTATCTTTCTCAAGATTCTCTAGGTATCCCCAAACTTCACATCCATACAAGATAACATGAGTGACAAGAGTCTCAAAGAGGATCTTTTTCTTATCCCATAGCCAAACTTATGTTAATTTATGATTATTTTCAAGCCCATAATAAGCTTTCCACCCTCCGTTTATCTTTTTCTCAATGTTATAGTTCCAATTGAACTTGTGATAAATATCAATTCCAAGATACTTGTATGAATGCACTTCCTCTAAGGTATTGTTGTCATATACAAAAGTATCATATGTGATCTTGATGGATTTAATTATCATAACCTTCGTTTTGTTAGTGTTCGCAGTCCTTCCTTTACTAGAACAGAAGTCCATGAGGATGTTAAGCTACTTCTTGGGGTCATAGGGGTTCCTTTCCATAAGAACAATATCATCAACATAAAGAAGAAGGATGATGACTATCCATAAGAACAATATCATCAACATAAAGAAGAAGGATGATGACTATAGTAGCAAGAGTTGGTCCAACACAAGCTGCAGCTTCTAAACAAGCTTCCAACTTGTCAATGTATATGCCAAAAAGGATAGGGGATAGGGGAAAACCTCGCTTGACTCCTATATTGAAATTAATTTTTTCTGACCAACACTTAGTGCTCCTAAACTTGCAATCACGCTCTCATACAACCTTAGCACAATAGCTCTCAACTCCTAGTGAAATTTTAGCTCTTCTAACCTATTCTAAAGGTTGGTCCTATGCATTGTGTCAAAAGATTTCCACTCCTTTGTAATGATCCTAAGTGTGACACGGTGGTCCACTATTGAATGATAACTTCTAAATTTGGCTTGGCCTTTATCTCTTTTCCCATGACTTTCTAGTCACGTGCTTATCTTCTTTTCCAAAATACTTCCATATAGCTTGGCTATAATGGGGCTAATCATAATGGTCCTATAATTAGATGGATTGTTTTTATCTTCGCTTTTAAAAATAGGTACAATGAGGCATTGAGTCCAAGGTTTTGGAAATCCCTACTTAACTGCTAAATTGAAGAGTTCGTGTATGAGAGGGATCAAAAAAGGCCCTCCAATTTTTAATATTTCATCTTGGTAGCCTTTGATGTCCTTAGATTTCCCATTTCTCAGTGGCTTAACCCCAAATTTTATGTCTTTATAAAAAAATCTTCATCTTCATTAGAAATTTTTGGAATGTTGTCTAGGACATTATAAGATTCGTAAAGATTTCCAACTTAGAAATTTCACTTTCTCATGGGAATCATATCATTTTCTTTATTTTAATGAATTAAAATTTGCCTCCAAAATTTCTTTGGATCTAACTTAGATAGGTGCAAAAAACTCTCTTGCTTTTTTTTATGTAGTGTCTTTTTTACCTTTTTTTCTAGCAATTTTACACTAGTTATCATACCAAGGGTTGACAATTCTATTCTTCTTTTTACACAACACTTCTATAGAGAAATTTTTTATGGAGGTAGAGAGGGTTGTTGTAAAATTATGATAGATGTATTCAATATTGTTCTTATATGATAGAAGATTTGATTTCGTGTTTAAGTCCTTTAAGAAGACATCAACTTTATTTTTGTAAAAAAGAATATGCCTTTGGTTACCAGAGTTATATTCAAGGGGGTTTTGTGCATGATAAAGTTTATAGTTAGGGTTAAAGGTCTATGATCAAAGTCAGGGTGATGGTCGTTTAAAAGGTCAAAATTTACTATTTGGTTGTAAATAGGGATATCTGATATCACATAATCCACAACACTACTATTTGGTTGTAAATAGGGATATCTGATATCACATAATCCACAACACTTCTACCCAGCCCATGGATATAAGTCATCTGGTTAGATTTCAACCACTTAATTATACCATTGAAAATCATTAGATCTTGAGAACTACAAATCTTGATTAGCTCAGTACCATATAAATTCCCGGTCAATTATTTAGAATTTCTCTTGTATCTATTAGTTAAATACCATAAAAATTCTCGGTCTTCGTCTAGCCACAAAGGATTAGGGTTGTAATCATTTTTTATCATAATATCTTGATTAGTTGCAGTTATAGCATTAAAGTCTCCTAGCAGGAGGATGCTACATTTCTTAGACTGTAAATATCTTGTTCTAATCTTTTAAAGAGGAAATTTTTATCTAGATTTTTTTTTTGTATAAAACGTAGAATTAAGAGGTACAAAATAATAAATTGTTATATACATCTTCTTAGCATTGATATCTGAAATCTTCATCCAACTGAACTGATTGAGAGGGTATTTTTTATGAAGATGAATGTGAGGATAACTGTTTGTTATTATGTAATAATCTATGCCTCCAACCCCTCTATGGGAGGATTTTTTGTTCCATGCTAACCACAACATAAATTCATCTATGTTGGGGACCTTAGATTCCTCATTCTCCCAAGTTTCAACCAAAAATATAATATCAATTTCACTTGGGATCCAACTTAATATAGGCTCTTTGTTCTAAGGAAATCCCCAACAATTCCAAGAAAGGGCTCGAAGTGTCTCAAATTTCTATTTATTGTTATCATTTTGGCCTCTATCCCTAATAATAGCTTTTTGGTTCTTAATTATTTCCCATTTTCCTTCCTTTATGAATTTCATTACGTTTTGAAGCTCCTCCCTTAATTTAGCTTGATCTTTTGGAATGAGGTATTCATTTATACATATTCCAGACCCTTTTAAGCTCAGATTTTTACTAAGTATGTCATATTTATGGACATTAGAGATTACCATAACCTGAATTGACCTATATTTATGTTCAAATATTTTTACCAGCCTTTTTTCTTTGATAAGGCAAGTTGTTTCAATTTGTGATTTTTTTAAATTCCTCTTTGACTATTGTTAATGATTCCTCATATTTTGGTTCTTTTGTACAAAAAATTATGAGGTTCAAGGCTCTTTTGTTAAGCTCATGGTCTAACTCTATGAGATTATTCATTTTCTCTTTGATAGGTTTGATATCCAATTTGTGTTCCACACTACTTAGGGCCAAATTGTTAATTAGGTTTTCTTCTATCTCTTTAATCTTGTCCTTAAGATTGCTATTTTCTTCGACCTCCTCTTCTTGCCTTGATTATTTTTGTTCTTGGTTTCTTTTTTTCTATTTCTTGTAATGTAGCCTCAATTTTCCTCATCTGAGTCTTAAACCCTTTAATAGTTTATTTTATATATGTCTCTAAATATTATCTTCAAAGGATCTAAATTTATTATCAAGCATTGCTACTAAGTCACTTTGAATCATTTCTACTAACTCGTATTGAAGTTTGGCTTCTCTCTCTTCTCTACATTTTTCTATTGTTTATATATATCCATGCACATTATCTAGGGATACTTTGTTAGGCCTTCCTCTCTTAGGTTTAGGTATCACTGGTGAATTACTCATATTGAATTGTCACTAACAAAATTTAGTTAATGTAGATCATATTTACTACAGACCATATTCTATCGTAGACCAAATTCACGGTAGGCCCATAGAATGTATTAACCACATCAATTTACTATAGAGATTTAATTACCTCAGATGAGATTTACCACAACATAGTCATGTCGAATGTATTCAGCACATCAATTCATTGTAGAGATAAGATTCACCACAAATATATATTATATTTTTAATTCTATGACTATATATTCATAGAAAATAACCACACAGATAAAATATTCACCACTTCAATTCTTCAATTCACCATAAAGACAATATTCACCACAAAGATACACAACAATGTTTCTTAAAACAAATTCCATCTTTATATTATCAAAAAAAATGTGTGAAAAACTTGATCTAATACTAATAATCCATTGATTTGATTTCGAGTGATTGTATTAACATATAAAATAACACTTGGGTGGATATGATGAAAGATGACGTGTGAGTTTTCAACAAACTTTGGGAAATTTAATTTATTGAGATGGTTTGAATTCAATTTCACAATGCTAACTTAGAGGTCTTAATAGAGAAGGAAAAATAAAAAACATACAACAATGTTTCTTAAAACAAATTCCATCTTTATATTATTAAAAGAAATGTGTGTAAAACTTGATTTAATACTAATGATCCATTGATTTGATTTCAAGTGATTGTATTAACATATAAAATAACATTTAGGTGGATATGATGAAAGATGACGTGTGAGTTTTCAATAATTTTTGGGAAATTTAGTTTCATTGGTTGGTATGAATTCAATTTCACAATGCCAACTTATAATTTTATAATGTTTGTGCATAATATAAAAAATTTATAAATAAAAATACAAATATTTTAATAATTAAAATTTTCATATTTTATTATTATTTTAATTAAAAAAATAAATCATTAAATAATGAAAAATGATTAAAAACTCACAATTTATAAAGATATAATTTTTTTAATGATTAAAAATCAATATTTTGTTATGTTTGAAATTATTCTTTTAATTTTTAATTAAAAAATAAATATGTAATGATACTTAAAAAGCATTGCTTTATTAATGTTTACAATTTTTTTCTAATTATTGTTATTTAAAATCATAAATATTAATATTATACATCTCATTTATATTATTATAATAAATTGTTTTATATTTTGTGAATATATTTTAATGTGAAAAACATAAAAAGAGAATTATCAAATATCACATTTCAATTAAATATATACAGTGGAGGTCATCATCCGGGCACACTTCCATGAACTAGTTCTCGTCCAAGAATCCATACAGTGACGATAGAAACTGGTGATCCAGGATTTCCATAATCTCCTTCTTGAATTTAAAAAGTGGTCATGGTTATCAAATACTTTTGGTAATAGAAAAAAAACGATGTCTTTTGTTTGATATAAAACAAAAGACAAAAAAATGATGTCTTTTGTTTTCTCTAATTGTTAGAACTTAGGAAGAATTTCTCTTTGACAAAAATCAACATGGCTTAGGTTATGACGAAGGAAACAACTTTCATATCCTAGATTACTCCAAACTAGTTCATTTTGCGAGTGTGGTATTTATTGAATAAGTTAAGAATATTGATAATAAGTGTCAACATTGTCATAGAGTTGGTAACTTGGAGACGTAGTGTTTTGATCTCTATCATTTTCTTCATTGTGGGAAGATAAATAATCTCTCAGAAAAGTGTCAAAATAAGAAGAAGGTTAAGCTAACAATTCATTATGGTTGGATAAGATCTTCGAAATGGAATGAACAAATAAGGAAGTTACATAAGTCTTACCATCTGGTCTAGACACAGGTAAGGATGCATTTGCATGGAGAAATGAAAAAATAAAATAGATTTCAAACAACTATTTCAAATGATTTTGGGCATGATCAGGGATCATTAATTCTACATGTTTTTTGAAATTGGAACATGAATCCAAAATGGTACTCTCTACACCTCAAGGGAGGAGCACATTGATAAAACAACAAGATCCAACAACTTCACGGGGGGATTATATTATCAAAATGGTTGGTGGTCAACCAAAACCGCCACGTTTCTCAAGTAAAAAAGGTTAGTGATCAAGAAAAAAAAAACAAATATCATTAAAAAACAAAAGAATCCAAAATATAAATATTGGATCCCTTAAAAAAATAAAAAACCTTCTCACCTTGCACCTGATAAGTGTTGGGTATTAGGGTTTTGGATTAATCCAGGTCATTGAGTTAGGGTTTTGGATGCCAATGGCTCCTATATGTATATTGGGTAAACAATGTATCACAATGAATGAATATAGAATATGTTGGTTTTCCCAGTTTGGGTTTCCAAGGGAAAAAACTCTGTGTAATGTTGTATTTGTCATTGTATATTTTCTATTCTTTTTTGAATATATGTCTGCAGTAGATATTGTACAAGGTTAGTATTTACAATAAGGGGGAATATCAAATATCAGTGATGATAGTCAAGATTCAAGTTTCACAATCCTATTAGTGGTTTTTTTTGCATATCTTCATTGAAGTTCAATTCAAAAGCTTTAGATTGAATACTAAACATGAGAATAGTTATTGTTTCTTTACTGGTACAATTATTCAAACTTATGATTGAGGGGGGGAATGTTAGACTCTCAATCCCTAGAAAATCACAAAGTATAATTCCACCTACATATGAGTTGTAATCCTTATCTATTAATGAGGTGTTGTCATGATCCATTGATGATTTTTCAATGATATCTATATCTAAAAGCGGTCAAATCAATGTATTATAAATTGATATTATGAGATCAATACAATGAGTAGAGAATGTCTTAAAGTCTTTTCTGTTGGGTCTTGTCTTATTGTGCTTGTTCTCTATTTATTAACACTTATTGACCACCTTTAAAACATTTTGTATGCAACAATAGTTCAAATATACTAGCGGAAGTTGTTTCATACTCATTAGCACTAAATATCCCACATCAATATGGTGACTCCACCAGGGAATAAATCCATTTTTTTTTATTTTTTTTTTAGTTGAATTTGAGGTATTCTGAAAACCATTTCTAGCCCCCCCCCCATCCTCATTAGGTCACTCACCTATAAATATTTGATTGTCTACTCATCTAAACTTTCTTTAAGAGGCCAACATCCACCTATTTTTTTTTTCCAAATTTGCAATTTTAAAAAAATCCACTTCCAATGCATGAGTCCTAATCATGATAGTTGTGTAGTGTATAATAATGCATTACTTGCTAGCCTTTAAACACATATTGTTAGCACTCTATTCTTTGTGTTCAACCCAAACAATCTATATTAAATTTTATTTTTTTTCATATATTTTAAACCAACGTGTTTCCTGAAGTTCATTATTAGGTTTTATATACTTTTTCACCGATCTTAGACATTGTATTATGAAAATTTAATATATCTTATTTGATAAATACACATTTTGATTAAATATTATTTTTTTTACTACTTCATGCATCATCATTATTTCTAATTAACATCGATTAATTTATACTTTTGTTTAAATTATTATTGGTGTGGAGGCACATCTCATTATTTTTGTGTATGCTCTTCACCTTGTGCTCTTTGATGATTTGGGTGAACCAAAAGTGGAAATTAAGGTTCCTTTCTATTACCATTTCTTTTAGTTTGAATTCAATTATTACTTCCATATATTTTCATTATAGGTAATTTCATCCCCAATATGCACACAAAATGTATCTAGGAACTATGGAATCAGTTCATGACCTCAAGTGAGACCTTAAAATAAATCTATTTTAAGAAACTAACTTCCTTAGTTGGATAGTAAAATTTCATATTTAGATTAGAGTAAGATTTTATAAATGGGACTATAAGGTTAATGTTCCAAAGTCACCATTTGTTACAAATTATAAGTTTACTACTTTGAGTGTAATCACTTTTGTAGTGAATATTATTCGTTGTGAAAGTGCATCTTATATGTCTATAAGGAACTAGGTAAAGATAAATTAGTGTTGAGATCCCTCCTCACACTTTCTTGGTGGGTGAATCTGTACTAGGGGACTTCAACTAGTTGGACGTTACTAAAAGTGATTCCTTCTTTTGGAGGTTTCACCCATGGGATTCACCCCATAGGTCTGTTCCCAATGGGAACACTTAACTTACAATTGTTCCCCCCAACTATCATTGTGAAGAGGCAACCCAATGGATATTGTTAAGAATTCGACCTAGATGACTTTATCATAGGGTTGTGAGAAGTACCTGAAGAAGATAGTATATCATCCTCTATTTTTCATTACTCTCGGTTAGGTCACTATAACCATTTCCCTCTACCTTCACTTGGGTGCACCCTCAGAACATTTCACAACCCTCGGAAAAAATTCATTTGGAAGGCCCAATATTTTCTCATCGAGATCTGCTTAAGCCATTCAACTAGAGTCATGGAGATGTTGTTTTATCAATTTTTTCATATTAATTTTCTTTAGTAAAATATTTTCATGATCAATATAGTTCTTGCATCAATACTTATCCAATTCAAATTAGCTTGAGAATAAGTCACCATTCCAAGCCCTTCTCACCCTAAATGATTGATTAGGATCCATGGTATTTCATCTTCTCTAGTTCGATTGGTAGTCATATCAAACATATGGATAGATCTCTATGGAAAGAATAGGAGTAACATGAAGATCAAGTATATCTAGAGAGCCCCCTTATCCATGAACTACCCCCGCTGATCTAAAAATAGAAGTCTGACTTGTAATGCTATGCAAGCACCCTCTACTTCATTAAAATAAACTTTACAGGACC
>CBVK0100135600.1:0-14309 GCA_900067695.1 Picea abies
CTAGTTGGTTTCAAAATTTCTAAATGCATGGTCGTAATCATAGGAAATTGAAAGTTGAAACTCAGTTTTGGTCACTTCTTTTCACTAGGAGATGTTGCATTATTTTAGACCACAAAGGAGATGGCTCTTTTCCTCAATTTTAAATATCTGTCATCATCGATGTTGGTGCATATGTAGTTATAACATCCTGCATATGGGATCCTTTTTGAAAGAAGAACAAAATGAAGCAAATGAGAAGCATGTATGGATTTATTGTAATAAAAGTAGAAAAAACTGTGTATTACTAAGTAGAGCTTCTTGTGAGTTAAATCAGTAGGAATATCACATTAATTTTATTGAATTGGAAACAAGATTGTTATGAACTATGTAATTTATTATTCTTTCATCATTATTTTTATTAAAAAATAAAAAATATTAAAAAAAATAATTATTTCCATTATCCTTTGATCTCATCAACCATAATCATTTTATTGAATTGGAAACAAGATTGTTATGAACTGATATTGAATTGAAAACAAGATTGTTATGAACTATGTAATTTCTTATTCTTTCATCGTTCTTTTCATTAAAAAAATATAAAATATTAAAAAAATTAAAAAAATTAATTCTTTCAATTATCTGTCATGTCCCCTCCCCTTTGACCCCACTGGAGAAGGGTCATAGTGGCTTTGGGGTCGTCTCCCCGTAGGCCATAGTCCCCAACTAAAGGGGAGTTGTGAGGCTTTAATGGGCACAAGGAGGGCAACGACTGGTATTAAAGGTGTCCATTGGGAAAAGTCAGGGGTAAAAGGCCCCAACTTAAGGGGTAAACCACCATTGGGTAAAGGAAAGGGTAAAAGACCCTAACTTGAGAGATAAGTCACCCAAAAACAAGGAAGCAAGAAAAAGGCAAGATCTATATAAGGGGGAGGAGGCTCATTTGAAAAAACACACAAGAATTATTTTTGGAGTTCTCCTTTTTGTTTTTGGAGGCAGTTGTCTCGGTCCTTTGGAGGTTTAGTAAACCCTCAGTTCTATTGAGTTTCGGTGAACTATTTCTAACCCTAGCTCAACTTCTGACCTTGTTCTGCCATCAGCTGTACCAGAATTCCATCTAATTGGGAGGTCGATCTACTGGAGGTTCTGTTGGAGCCCCAACGAGAAGATTTGGGGAGAGCTCAACTCAGTTCCAGGCACTTGGAAGAGGGTCGAACCTCCTATCTGTTGGGTGGAACTCCTTTTGGAGAGGACCGATCTGTCACCCCTGTGGAACCGTGAAGAATACAAAGGTCAGTCGGTGGACCGTGGGACCTTTCTAAGGCAAACAAGAGTCTGGACAAGGGCTGAAGTTGGATGGCAGTCAGGTATTGTAGGGTCGAGGCCCTATTGGAGTTAAGGAGGACCCAAGATTGGTGTTCTGATAGATCCAACGGCTGGATTTGGGTTAGGAAGGGGCTTGTTGGGTTCTACTTAACCTTACAGGCAGCAAAAAGTACAGAGGTGGGATGACAACACCGAATAAGGGTTTCAGAAGTGGAACAGTAGGCTTAAGGGGAAAACTCAGCCCAGCAAACAATAGTTTATCTCCATGTTATGTTTAGTAAAGAATTGTTGTGATTTGAGTAAGTTTACAGCTACAACAACAACCCTATTTTCTAAGTTTTGGATTGGTCTTAGGGTGTATTGCTGAAGGTTAAGTTGGTAGCTGCCCAACAACCCTTAGGAGTTGAGTAGTTGAATTATCTGCTGCTATTATTACAGCCATTAAGGATCCTTTATATTACTATGTACTGGGGTTCAGAATCAGCTAGATGTTGTTGTTATGACTTGCATGCATTCGAGGTGACTGTTATAGTTAAGACATCATCTTTTAAAAAGGGTTATTACTGTTGGATACTATTGCTATGCTACAGAACCAAAATTTAATGTTTAAAAGCATTTGAATTCTATTGATGTGTTGGTTATTTACAAGTGTCCACTGTTCACGATGAAAAGGTTGTAAGCTACTGTAAAGAAAAAAAATAAACTTGTGTAAGCGGGCTTAACACCTTTTCTAGCCAAAAAAAGGCCTGAGGGATATTACATTATCCTTTGATCTCATCAACCATAATCATTGAAGTCCTTGTAAATGGCGATAGTTATTTATAAACTGTGGTTTTGTGATTTTACTTAGTTTAAACTTTAATTTATTTTAGTTTTTTGTCTTTGATAATAGGTGGAGTGTTCATTGGAAAAATTAAACATTTCATAAACTCACACAGTTCAATTCAGTTACAGGCAACAACAAAAATCATTATCAAATTAAGATCAATGGAAACAACAAAAATCATTATAAAATTAAGAGTAGTGACAAACAAAAGGAAACTTTTGGGCATTGTTTCCAAGAAAGTGATTCCATCCTCAGCCCTGTTTGTGGACAGTGATGTGGGAAGAACAAAAATTTGATTTTACCTAGAAAAATGCTTGCGGTTTTTATTTGAAGTAGCTCACCTATTTCACAATCTAGTGCAAGTGTTGCTCCTACTCTTTAGATGGTTCAATACCCTCAATTGGATATGAAATCCATCCAAGGCCATCCCCATGATCTGCATAATGACTCATTCAAGGAAAACAACAAGATGATCCAGTGCCTTAGGTTCCTTCTGGTGAACTTGCAGCGACTTTGAATTTGACTCATGAGTGAGAAAAATAAAAGATTCCTATGCCACTTGGTGAGATAGTAAAGGTACCAAAGAAAAGGAAGTTTATCATGTAATTTCTTGATTTTCCCACTAAGCCAAAAAAGTGAGGTGAGTTGAATGATGAATGAATGTAATTTAACAAATGATCGGCCTCGCATCACTTTGGAGAAAAATTACAAAGACCAACCTTTCTATATTTATTTGTTCATTAAGAATTTGGAAATTACAAAGACCAACCTTTCTATATTTATTTGTTCATTAAGAATTTGGTCTTACGTAATTGCATGCTAGACTCTAGAACTATTAACAATAGTTGGGTTTACATGTGACTAGGCCGTATCAAGATGTCTACACGTTGGATGATAGAAAAGTGGAGGTCAGGGGCTTGATAAAGAGCTTGTATGTCAGATTGGTTGTTTTCCCCAAGAGAGAGATTTGCATGGATGTGGTGGTTGTCAATAGCCTTGAACCTTGGGGAATGTTGTTTTCTAGGTAATTGATGGCCACTCTAGAAGGTTCTATCCAATGCGACCAATATTATGCTACTATTCTGGTTGCCCCTGACAAACTTGTCAAATTACATCTTGAGCAAAGGATGTTACTCAATGTTGATGTACCTAACCGAGAGCTGGAAGGAATGGTTAGTGTCAAGATCAATCTTGACAACTATGAAGAAGAGGCGGTAGCTCCAACACGAACCTCAATGATCCAAGTCCATAAATCATATGGACAATGAACTTTGATGGGGCTCAAGGAAGAGATGGAAAAAATAAAGGTGTTGATCTTACCTCTCCCTCTCCCTCCAATGAATTTCTTACCCTTTCATACGAATTACAATTCAATTGCAATAACAATCTAGCCAAGTATGAGGCCCTCTTACTTGGACTTATGATGCAAAAGGCTGGGAACATCAAAGTATTGAAGGTGTTTGAAGACTCTGATTTGATTGTGCAGCAAATCACAAACAAATGTTTAGGAAAGAACCCAAGTTTGAACCACAACCACGATGCAGCTTGGGATTTGATTGAGCTATTTAATGCTTTTTCTATCACAGCAAACCCAAGAGAGGAGAATATTGTGCCTCATTCGTTGGTTGTTTCAACTTTGAAATTGCAACACCTCCTATTGATGATGCTAAGAGAAAAGTAGTTTTCAGACTTGCAGGTACCTTATAATATTGATCATCGGCAGGTTTTTAGTCATAATAAACATATTCTTTATTTTGTGCACAACTCAATGAGTTTTCCTGTACTTTTTGATGTAGAGTAACTAACAAGAAAGAAATACACCCAAGATATTACAATTTAAGAACGATAAAATTCCCAAGGGTTTGATCGCCCTTGAGAGAATTTTTGGCCATGATGGTAAGAGGTACATCCTGAATGTTCTAACATTCCAGATTAATTTGTTGAAATTAACACTGGTACTTAGAATAGCTCAAGAATAGTGAAGATTGGGACACATCCCAAGAGAAACTGCTATTTAGGACCTTGTTAGAGAATTTCAAGATGATTTTGCATGAAGCTAAGCCTGCAAGATTGATGTAATTACACATGCATTTTTGTGAAGGAGAAAACCAAACCTGGTCACTAGAAGCAGAGGACTATCAATCCAAGGTTGCACCCATCTTTGCTAAGGAGATCCAAATGATGTATGATGCTCAAAGCATTGCCCCTCCTGGGTATCAATCCAAGGTTGCAACTATCATTGTTAAGGAGATTCAAATGATGCATGACTCAAATAATTGCCCCTATTGAGTATTCAAATTGGGTGGTCAATATTGTGTTGATAAGGAGAAAAAGGGTTAAAACTAAATAGACACACTTGCCTATGCCATGCTATGCGATGGGATTGTTGATTGCGATGGTGATGCAGTCAAATATTATAATTATGTTCCTCCCTGGTTAGCATAGCCTAAGCTGCACAAATTCGTGATTGTCCAGCGGATGCATCTGCGTCTGACCAGAACCCTAGATTTTCACAAGGTTGATAAATAAAACAATTAAATTGAATAACAGATTAAGAATTTCTCAAATAGTCGCTGCTAGAAAATAAAAAATAAATAACATATATTACATTAAGTTGGATCGGATTTATTAATCCCATAAAATAACCAAAAAAAACCTACATTACACAGAAAAGTCATAAAGTACGCAAAGAAATAAAGAATTAGCTGAAATAATTTTCTCAGGGATGGGAAGAGAGAATAATAATACCTGAGATCAGAGCCCTAAAGAACACGGAGAAAGAACACGGAGAAAGAGACGGAATAATTTCTAGTAAACTACACAAAAACCTTACCGTACACAGAGAAGCCATACAGTACCCCAGAGAAATCAAGAATTTCGCTGAAATCGCTTCCTCGGGGATTCGAAGAAAGAATAATAATATCTGTGATCAGAGCCCTAGAGTACACAGAGAAAGAGACAGATAATTTCCAGTAAATTAAAAAGAAAAGTACGTATACAATACGCAGAGAAATAAATAATTTCTCCGGGACAATTTCAACATGGATTCTATGAAAAATCATAATAAAACCTGGAATCAGAAGCCTACTTTGCGCAAGAAAGACAGAGATAATCGACATGATAACCTGTTAAAAAACATAAATGAAGGGCTTCTGAGAAAAGACAAATACCTGGAATTAGTAAATTTGAAACAAGTAGAGAAGAAAATAGAGGATCCATTCCCCTTCCCGGGGGAGAGGATCCATCTTTAAATCGAATTAATTCAAATTGAAATAAATCGAGTGATATCACGAGTACCCCTCAAGCCTATGCAAAAACAAACAAGACAACAAAGACAATATGAAAAACACAGAAACAGAGACAATATGAAAAACACAGAAACAAAGGCACATGAACATATACAGACATCACAAGACATGACATGGGAAGCGCTTCCCCATACACACAACACAGGATGGATGTGAATGAGCATGCGCCCATTCAAAATTGGCATGGGAAGTCTATCTCCAACGGCTAGTTTCCTTCCCTCTCTCAGCAATGGTTACCATTGCTACAAGCGGAGCACTGCCAAACATAAGCATACAGACATGACATGGGAAGTACTTACCATCGCTACAAGCGGAGCGCTGCCAAACATTCTGCCAAAGAAATCACTGTAACTACCCGAATAAAGGGCTCAATTCTTCGGTCAAAGATAGAAATGGAGACATTTTATCCAGCCAAAGAAATCGTTGATAGAAGCTAAATCCAGGGTAGCATGAGCAGACTGGTTTATTAGTAATTCTTTTGACGGTAACAAATGCCAAATTAGTTCAAATTTTATTTTTTTATTTTTTTCATTTATTTGTATGTCATTTTAAAATTAGATTAAGTTTTACATTTTTTCGGACAATAAAATTAAAAATATTTTATTAATTTTTTTTACAATAAAATTCAGAATAAATTATAAATATTTTATTAATTTTTATTTTGATATGGTGTAATTTATTAAATTATATGTTAAGGTTTTTAGATGTGTGGAACCACGTTTTTAACCTTTTAACCACAACTTTATAAAATTGAGAATATTATTTTTTTCAAAGTTAAATTTAGTTGTTTATTTATATAGTAGTGTTTTATTTTTATTATTAATTATTAAATATAATATAATAAATATTAATATAGATTTATTTTAAATTTCATTTTATTAGATATATAAATTTAGTTTTATTACATATTTAAAGATTAAAAATAAATTTACTTATATTTAAAAAGTTTGAATAATGTAAAAATATGTGTGAATATTAATTAATATTTAATATTTTTTTTAAATTATATTATGGAATTTTTTAATTTAATATATAAATATGGATGTTACACATGTTATCTACATTGTTTTGTTTTGTTTTTTTATTATTTTAATAGATTTATAAATGTTATGTGTTATATTTGTATTAGTAGTGGGTGTTTTTTTTCCAACAAGGAAAAGTTTAGCTTTGATTTTTTTTTTTTTTTTAAATCTCAGTCATCTAGATCATTTTAAAATGGATCAAAAAAAAATTTAAAAAATTCCAATTTAATTTGGAGAAGAATTTCAATGGAAAGAGGTTGAGTTTGTCCACTAATTATCTTACTTCTTATCAAAGGCACCTAACTTTTTTGGAGACACTAAATGTGTTTTTAGATAAGTTAAAATATTAATCTTCGAGTAACTTATTTACCTTAATTATCTTGATATAAAATCATTTCATAACTGATGAGGATGATGTTTATCCTTGTTTAAAATAAATTTTGGTGAAAGCATGCTGATGTTATATTATTGTTGATTCTTCAAAAAAATAATTGTTGACATGTTCTCACAATTTGGCATTGGTTGGCAATTGAGTTGTTTTAAACATTAAGTCAAGTTGGGTATCAACACACCTAGTAAATGTAAAAGATGTATGGCCTCTTCATTGAGGAGTGAGTTAATAAGTGGACAAACTCAACATTTCGAGTGAGTTCATCTCTTCATTGAGGAGTGAGTTAATAAGTGGAGAAACTCAACCTTTTGAATGAGTTCATTTTTGAGTGAGTTCATTTTCACATTTGAATTTAGTTGTTTATATAGTTGTATTTTGTTTCCACTATCTATTATTAAATATAATATGATATATATTAATATAAATTTATTTTAAATTTAGTTTTAGTGGAAGTTAATCATCGTTGTCATTTTAAATTTAATTTTATTAGATATTTAAATATAAATATGATCAATATTAATATAAATGTATTTTAAATTTAGTTTTATTAGATATTTAGAGATTAAAAATGAAATTAGATAAAATATTTTTTATGTTTCCACTAATGTATAGAGTATGTGTGAATATTAATTAATATTTAGCATTTTCTTAAATTTTATTTTTCATATTATGGATTTTTTTTTAATTTAATATATAAATATGGATGTTATACATGTTATCTACATTGTTTTATTATTATTATTATTGGATTGATATGTGTCATTGTTGTATTTGTATAAGTTATGGGCATTATACATCTTCCTCATATCAAGTTGTGAAATAGAGTGAGTTAATAAGGGAGTTGTCTAAGTGTTCTAAGTTTTGGTCTTTTTCACCGAAATTGGACGATATGAAGACGAAACCTCAATTTTTTGTTGCTTGAATTGCATTTTTGAATGCATTAATGGATTCAACATGTTGAAAAACTCCTAGGGCACTCTGAATATATAAATTTAGCCACTAAAATAAGTAGATACAACAAAATCTCGCTGAGAAATTAAAAAGAAAATATCCCGAAAAAGGGCCAAAACACAAAATGTTTAGGGCTTTAATAAGTGGATAAAGTGAACATTTTTTAGTTTTTTTTTTCCAATGAGTTAATAAGTGAATAAAGTGAACCCTTTTGAGTTTTTTTTCCAATGGAAAAGAGGTTGACTTTGTCCACTAACTACCTTACTCCCTATAAAATGCACCTAGCTTCTCTCGATGCAAATGTATTTTTAAATAGGTTAAAATCTTAATCTTTGAGTAACTTATTTACCTTGATTCTATGGCAAGGATGAGTATGATGTTTATCCTTCTTTAAGATAAATAAGGTAGGTTAATGGTTTGGTGAAAGCACGGTGATGTTATACTATCCACTAAATGTTGATTCCTAAAAAAAATTGGTCTAGATGTTCTTATGATTTGGCATTGGTTAGCAATTGAGTTGTCTTAAACATTAAGTCAAACTAGGTATCAACACACCTCGTTAACGTAAAATATGTATGGCCTCTTGATTGGGGAATGAGTTAATAAGTGGACAAACTCTACATTTCGAGTGAGTTCATTTTTTTTGGCTAGGTAAAGTTCCATCTTGATTCACTATTTTTTTAGAAATTTTGAGGATTTGAGTCATTTAAAAACAAGGTTAATCAATATTCACTTTCAAACTTTTGTTTATTTACCATTATCAACAATATTACCAACTTAACGAGAATTGTGACCTCAAAATGAGAACTTTGGCCGAAAAAACCCATATTTTTGCATAAAAAACATGAAAATCGACCCCAAATCAAAAAATGGTGCTACCGATAGCACCATTTTTTCAAACGGGGTCAAAATTACAACATTTTTTCAAGCATGACATTCAAAACTCATATAGTAGCTCAAAAAAACCTTTTAATTAATACCTAAATAAAAAATTAACTCTAACTAAAGTCCAACATGTTTCCATTTCTTTTGTATCATTTAGAGCATAAATTTTGGCTAGACCTAGAATACGACCTATACTAATAAACTAACACACTATGAAAGCCTAAAAGAACAAACTTATAAGGGTGATGCTAGCAACTGAATTGTTGTCAAGGATTAACTTCCACTAGGAAGAAACACCATAATGTTGGCAAGGATTAAATGGAACAACTTAATTAGAAGCTTTAATTCTTTTCTTATCATGAGGAAATCAAAAATCAAGCGATCAAACTCAAAGACTTCCTAAAATTGGATGAGATTTGTCATGCTTAGGGAGCCTAGATATAAGTCAAATTAAATTATAGCAAATATGGGGAAAGGTTGAAAAAATATGTTTTCAAGGCCTTGTTGATCTGCATCAGATGAATAAAGCCTCAAAAAAGCATTTGTGAATCATTAGATGACCCTTTTCTAATATTAAGGGTTTACTAAAGTGTGTAGTGCAACAATGAAATTGTGCTTTTATCACATGAACATGAAATATTGCATGATGAGGAATTGACCTTAGGTGTTAATTTCTTAAATGGAAATGGCCAATGATAAATATCTAATAATTGATGACTTCTTATATGAATTTTAAAAGTCAACATGGAATTTTGGAATTTTTTCATGCATGATTTGTGGCATGTATCAACTAGGGGAATGTATCAAGACCAAGTTTACAATTAAACCTAAAAACCTTGGACTTGGATGCTCTCTTCATCAAAATTTATTTAAAAAAGGTCTACGATAGAGTCGAGTATATTAGCTTTACATGGACATGCTTAGGGCCCTTGGGTTTTTTTTAAGTTCTTTTTAAAGTAGTGGAAACTTTGTTTGATAGTACATCATCATGCCTTCCATGGCCAATTTTGAGGTAATTGGCCTTTCTAAGTAAATTCGTCGAGATTGTTTATTGGCCCCTACACCACATGTCATAGTTTCGAGGCATCAAAATACATTATTCAAAAAAAAATTAACGAGGGACTCAATAATGGTATTCTTGTCCATTAGCAACCAATTGGTAAATGGGTATGTTATTATTGATTCATGTGTTACCATTCTCTAGGACCAAAGGTTAATAGAAACACAATGGACTACCTCCAAATATTCTATAAAAGCCTCATGCTATAAGATTTAGTAGGCCAAATTCCAATGTTATAGGAAATGTTAATGTGAAACTTAGCTTGGTTGATTGTTCAAGGTTGGTCTCAATCAATGTATCTTGGATATGCATTTGAATTCATGAGGTTTACCTTTACTTTCCAATATTCCCAAAGATATTTGAGATTTGGTTATTGTTAATCCCTAGATAAATACCTAGATATTGGATTATTACATTTCTATTGTTATATTAGTATGGTCGACTAGACCCTTTAATTGTAATTGCACCCTTTGTCTCTTATATATACCTAGTTTTAGAAATCATCTCATCTTGTACATTTGTTCTCTTGTAAAAGGAGTTTGCCCCATTGAAGATGCTTCACATTCATTACTCTCTCATTCTCAAGGCATGGAGCTACTTCTCTTTCTCTTTTTATGCAATTTGTGTGTTTGGTGCATAACATTTGATTTCAGAGCATACAATCCTAGGGTTTTGCTCCTTTAGACATGTCACCTTGGAATTTTTTCTATAACCATTTTGTGTTTCTGAGAAGTTTCAGATATCAAAATTTTTAGGTGCCTAAGGAGACATAGTGAAAGACACGTCTTAAAAAATTTGGGTCTTGGTTTGCTATACTTTCATAGTTATAGCCTATGGAAACTAGGGTTTGATTTGATATTAAGTTTGTGGTTGGAGAAAAGTGCCAACATTTCACACAGGCAAGAATGTGATCTATGGTGTTCTCTCCATGGATGGGTGGAGACAACATCATGTGGATGAGATTGCTCAATGAACCTAAAATCCATGATGGATGGAGCAATATCTTCACTTTAGAACCTAAATCTCCTTTACTGGACTAAATAATGTATTGTTTTTCTATATATGCTATGAGAATCAAAGGTGTGATGGTTGCATTGTAATTTCTAAGTATTTTCTTGGTTATTTTGTGTCCTAGGGCAACCAATAGTGCTTATCTTGATGGACTGGTTTTGGGTAAATGAAATGAAATGTTTGAGGATAGGCACTATAGATGGTTTTGATGAAGGGTGGTGAAGTAGTGGTTTGAGGAAAGAATTTCAAAGGATATACTTGTGGCTACTTGTTGAGAATATTCAGGGTGAGCACACAAACCATATCTATAGAGAACTATTTTACCTCAGAATTGGAGCTACCTAGTCTAGTTGGGGTTTTGATTTGTACATTGTACACCTCAAGAAAGGAAGCATAGTATTTTAACTTGTCAGGATTGTTGTTGCACATTGCTATCTAGCCCATTGACCTATCATTTTTTCCGATCACTGGCCTCTGATGGATATGATTAGAGGTAGTTAATTGATGTTAGATGCACAACTGCCTAGAGTTATGTAGAACGAGTTTTCTATTATGTTATTAAAAATGGAACCGAGACAACATCCCACGTTTACAAAATTATGTTTTAAAGGTTTAAAGGAATGCTTATATTAGTTGTTAGTTGCAAAGATACACCTAGTTGTTTTGACAACATCATTATCATTTATTTCTTACACAAGAAAATTTCTACTGACCACTTATTGTGTTATTTACTATCTACTTCACTGTGAATGGTCACCACAACCTAATCCTAGTGATAGCATAGATCTTTCCCCATGTAATCTAATAGGCAGTGGCCTTTGGCATGGTCACTTGAAAATTAAATCTTACTTGTAGAAGTGTGGATGATGTTTGGCATAGGATGGAGTAGTTCCAAAATGAATGGTGATGGAATACATCTGCTAGGTTACATAAAGAGTTTTGGAATGACCATGGAGAGTTGTGGCAGCGTTGCATTTTGCGTGTGGATTGTTACGGACTGGTTCCTTGCACAAAAGTTATTCTTCTTTCAACCTTCCTCTTTTCTCTATGTGTTTATATGCATATGCCATAATTGTGCTTGATAGTTGTAGAGTGACTATCGATGGCTCATAGAAGGTTGTGGAAGCTTTATTCTCCTTTGACTTGTTGATTTATTTTCTTACTTGTGCACTCTAGTGAAATATGGGAGATCTCATGATAATGATATTGTTGATATAGAGCCTTGGAGGAGTTGCAGATCAACCTTGTGTGGCATGATCCCAACTAGATTTTCCATTAAGTTTTATGATGCTTATGAATTGGATAAGCTAAGATTAGGTGTTGTAAAGGGATATTATTTTCTTAGTTGTTGTTGCATGATATTGGGATAATGTTTCAAAGGACCTAGGCTCAAGGTCATGGTTTTATATGCGTCTCAATGGTTGATGGTCAGGATTGTTACTTTTTATAGCCTATTTTGCATGGGTGATTTATGACACCATGGGTTTAATGTGTTCGATTGTAGTTTTCCAATTACGTTGTTTAGGTGATAATGACAATCTTGTATACTCAAACTTTATGCTGAGATGACTTTTGTAGATCTAAAGTTGTGGCGGGGTAATCTTTTTCGGTATGATTCCCACCATGCACTTCATGTACCTTGTTCTTGTTGCGGATTGATGTTTGATGTGTGACTACTGAAATGCCCTGAAATCAAAGCTCAAGAAGAGGAGAAGAGAGAGGAGTATATTCTTCAAGTATGGATTGTTGTGATAATTGTGATTTGGATTCTAGTTTGCATGTGTCTTCCTTGGCTGACTCGAGGACAAGACAATGAATAATGATGGGGACATCTTAGACCCTAATTGTCTATGAACGCAACTTTGACTGTTTTTCTCATAGTTATTGTCATTTATGAGTTAGTGGATTTATGGATTATTTTGTATTAATGGCAAAACATGGGGTTATAAATGTGAAAAGGGGTTTTATTATAAACGGAGTTGGTGGAGCATTGATTTCCCACCTCCATTGGGAATTGTGTAATATGGGTTTGGGGGTTATTGAGATCATATGTTATGTCTTGTATCTTCAAGAGTGGACCCCTTCTCCATATTTTTAGGCATTGTGGGTGCATAATAGAACCAAGAGAAGCATGTTAGCATGTGTTTTCAATTATCTTCTAGTCAATAAAGCATATTTGAAGATTATTTTAGTTCTTTTGGTGCTTGTTTTCTATTGCAAAACTTGTAGTTATGTGGTTATTAGTTTGGAAATTAGTATTTATATGGCTTAATGAAGTTCATGGTTGCTTATATTAGAATTTGATTTGATAATAACTTGGTTGTAGGAGAGAAGTGCCAACACATTTTTCATATTCTTTTTTATTATAATGGCATGTTTTTTCTTAATTTTTATTATCATTATGATCCACTAGTTTTATTTAACTTTCTTTCACTTGTACATTAAACACTTTAATTTTTCTTTCTATTTAATTTACACATCTACTCTCTATGCAATGAGTGCAACCACCTAGCATTATTAATCCACATACTTGTAAATATTTCATTATATAAGCACGTCTCCAATGCATCTTGTACATTAATTGGGTTCGTCACATTCTTAAGAGAATTTGCATTGATGACAACAACCTACAAAAACAATATGTAAATTTAAATACAAGTCTTCAAAATCTAAACAATATGTGTCAAATATCAAGGTCTAATGATTTACCCTTCCCTAGTGACAATAATAGCAAGGATTCACATAACAATGAACAAATGGTAAATTTCCATACAAATGGACACGACTATCATGCATGGATGTATTGTCAAATATTCAAATATTTTGTAGTTCTTACTAGTATTATGTTGAACTTCACTAGAAAGAGCATCATATTTGGTTCATTTATCTTAGTTTTCATTTCATTGGTAGTCGACATATGCTCATGTTAATATTAAAAAATTAATTGAATAAAGCACAACATTTTATTTTCCCATTTTAGTAGTTTTTATGTCAAAATCAAATGTTCCAAATTTTTCTTGAGAACATGAATTCATGAGGATCACTAGATGTGTAAGATTCTTCTACTACTTTCTTATACATTTTTCCTTTTTTATCACATCCATCATTTAAAAAAAAATCTTAGTTCTAAACCACGTCCTTCAATCAAATTTTCTCCATGAATAGCGGTGAAATTTAAAAAAATGTACAATAAATTTTCTTCTCGAAAAAAGGTAAATAACCTTTATCACAAAAGGGTAACTAATCATACCAACAATGTCATAAATTTCAAGGCCTTCACAACCAGATTTTGTTAAAGGTAAATTATTTTGCACCTCCATATCATGCATTTCACGTCAATTCTAATTAGTAATGAAAAAGATACTAGACTAAATCAAAGTCCTTCAATGTGACCATGTATTTAGTTCAAAAGCAACAAACTATATAGGAGAATTACTCAACAACATATTTTAGTAATCCATATTACCAAAAATTTATCCAAAAGAGTTATTTCTTGCTTTGTTCCCTAGTCTTGTCTCATTCCCACCTTGACACTACATTACTAATCAATTTT